>JAZKLR010000327.1:282500-574919 GCA_037103525.1 Ganaspis brasiliensis | reverse complement strand
TATTTAAAAAAAAAATAAAGTAAAAAAATATATACAATTTTGCATTTTATTAATTCTAATTTTTTAGTAGATTCTTACCAATTTTTGTTATTTTTTGTACTTTTTACATGTTTTTACAGTTTGTTAGATTTTATCTAGATTGTTTAAATTAGGTACTCAATTTTCTACATTTTTGAAGACTTTTATTTTTTTATTTTATATTTTGATGTAAATTTAATCTCGATCTACTTAAATATTCTCATTTTAACGTTGTTCTTCTATATTTCATAGAATTTTATTTCATTTACAATTTTTTTAAATTTTCCAAAGTTTTATCTATTCATTCTTTTTTTTCAATTCTTAAAATAATTCTTTAATTTTCCTAAATAATTTTTTAACTTAAAAAGATATCCGTGATTTGTTTAATTATTTTAAAAAGAGTTTCTACTTTTTTATACCTATAATATATTTTTATTAGGGTGACCGTTAATAATGACATTTTGGAATTTTGTCCATTTCCGGGTCTTATTTTGTCACAAATTGAAAAAAAATAGATACGTATTTTTTCATTTTTTTTTAAATTAATATTTAGTGGTGCCTGTAGGCTATTGAAAATTTGCATGTATTTTGCATGGGAAAAAAACTTTTTTTCGTAGATTTCCTGTAAAATCGTTGAAAATTAATATTTTTTGACCGGTCTACTCTGTTTCTCTTCATAAATGTTCAAAGAATAATATGCAATTTTTAACTTATGAAATTTGTTAAGTTTACTATTTTTTACAGTACCCAAAAGTTGACAAAAAAAAAACTAAAATAGGTTATTATTGGCAAAAAATATGAATTCTAAAAAAAACGAGAAATTTAAACTGCTAATTATGGTTTCTATTGTTTTTGAGGTCTCTGATTACAAATCTGAAGTCATATTTCAAAAATTCAAAATGGCGGATCCAATATGGCGGCCATGAAAAAATTTTAAATTAATCAATTTCTAGAAAATTTCGTATCAGGGTGTTTGTGGGGTTTCTGATTACAAATTTGAAGTCAGATTTCAAAAATTAAAAATGTCGGATCCAATATGGCGGACATAACAATTTTTAAATTAATCAATTTTTATGATACCTGGTATCATAGGGTTTTTGGAGGTGTTTTAAAAATTGCAAACTCAAGGAAATATCAATTAAAAACTATTGTAAATGTTGAAACTCACGTTGGAGACACGTGAAGTTATTCCTTTCACGAGAATCACCCATCTATAAAATCGTGTCATCTAATTTGTAAACGAACCTTCTCTAGCTAATAAATACTAACCTTCTCATTTCTAATTAACAGTAATTAGCAGTCTAACTAGCCGATTTATTAGAAATCTTAATTTTTCAATCAGTGATCGACTTTTTGTTTTTAAAATAGTTATTTCTAACTAATTTAAATTTAGATAGAACATTCACAAAAATTTTGTTGGCTACTGGAATAAGATATTACATAATTAAGTTTATAAAAAATTATTAATTTTTTAAACACTATGCCCGCCATATTGCATCCAACAGTTTGAATTTTTCAAATCTGACTTCAGATTTGTAACTAGGGGCCCCAAAAATCCTATGATACCAGGTATCATAAAAATTAATTAATTTAAAAATTGTTATGTCCGCCATATTGGATCCGACATTTTTAATTTTTGAAATCTGACTTCAAATTTGTAATCAGAAACCCCACAAACACCCTGATACGAAATTTTTTAGAAATTGATTAATTTAAAATTTTTCATGGCCGCCATATTGGATCCGCCATTTTAAATTTTTGAAATATGACATCAGATTTGTAATCAGGGACCTCAAAAACAATAGAAACCATAATTAGCAGTTTAAATTTCTCGTTTTTTTTAGAATTAATATTTTTTGCCAATAATAACCTATTTTAGTTTTTTTTTTTGTCAACTTTTGGGTACTGTAAAAAATAGTAAACTTAACAAATTTCATAAGTTAAAAATTGCATATTATTCTTTGAACATTTATGAAGAGAAACAGAGTAGACCGGTCAAAAAATATTAATTTTCAACGATTTTACAGGAAATCTACGAAAAAAAGTTTTTTTCCCATGCAAAATACATGCAAATTTTCAATAGCCAACAGGCACCACTAAATATTAATTTAAAAAAAAATGAAAAAATACGTATCTATTTTTTTTCAATTTGTGACAAAATGAGACCCGGAAATGGGCAAAATTCCAAAATGTCATTATTAACGGCCACCCTAATTTTTATGTCACTGTTTCATTCTTGTATTTTTTTTTAAAATAAATTTTCTTTATTTCTTTAATAACGTCCATGACTTTTTTTATTTAAAAGAATTTTCTCATTTTGTTAATAAACTGTTTTTTCATCTTTTTACATTTTAATGTTTTTTATATAAAATTTATTATTTTTTTTCGTTGCTTTTACCAAACTTTTTTAATTTTGCGATCATATAAATTTAAATATATTTTTTTGAAATCTTCTCATTTATTCGACATAAGTTGTTTGATTCTTATTAAATGTTTTATTCTTTATTATTTCTTATTAAATGTTCTCAGTTTAAAAAATAAACTATTTACAAATAAACATTTGAAAGTTTTATTTACTGATTTTATATATGAAAAAAAATCAATTTTTGATTTAAATAAAAAAATCGGATTTTTTTTTAATTTTTTAAAAAATCACAATTTTTATCAGCATTACTTTTAGGGAAAATTCGCCTGTGAAGCCTGAAATATCTATTAATAATAGAGTTTTTCTTTTCGACATATCAAGACTATATTTTTAATATTCTAGGTGATCCAATCATGTTTCATTCGCAATTTATAGTTCATTGTAAGGAAAAGACAGATGTGTTGTCGGCTAGTGAATTCGTTAGTATTTGTCGAATTGGCTCGAGTGTGAGAAAAACGCAAGTTTTTGCCAGCTTTTCGAAACAAGGAGACTCAATTGATTATCAATCCTTTCAATGGGCAGAATCAAATGCATTTTAAGTTGAATATTTTTGCAAATAAAGGATGTTTATTAAATCTAATTTTTCTTTCACACATAACTACACTGCATCTTTTAGAATAAACCGATCGTGCTGTTTTTCCGGAATTATATTAAAGTGTTTTTTATAAATCAGTTGATTTTCACGACCGGCGTAATTTTTCATCACCCAGAAATGATCCCAGTTTGGATTAATTATTTCGCACGTTATTGCCACTTTTCCTGTCTCCAGAGCGTATAAAGTTCCATTTTGGGCCATGCCAACCTAAACAGAAAAAAGAGATGATTTATTTTATTTGTAATACTAACTCAAATGTGTAAATTAAAAAATAGGCGAATTAATAAAATTCCAAAAGTTAAAATTGAAATTAAATATCCCCCTAGAAATAGAAAAATCTTTTAAAAATATAGAATAAAGAAAACTAGAGAAAGGAAAAATTACTCGAAAGTGATAAAATAACAAGTTATTAAACAAAATAAATGGACAGTAATTTAAAAAAAGAAGTTAAAATTAAAGAAATAATCTAAAAGTGAATAAATAATTGAAACTAAAATTTGATGAAAAATAAGTACTAATTTTGAAAAAATAACTGTAAAGTAAAAAAATCATGATCCTAAAAGCGAGTTACTCAAAAGTAAAGAAAAGTTATTAAAAAGTAAAAAAAATCAGGTTTTTGCTAAACAGTAAAAAAATTTCTAAAAAATTGCAAAATAACTATAAAGTGAAGAAATATGATAATAATGTGAAAAAATAATTAAATTTTGAAATAAAAATCTGGGAAATATCTTGAAATTCGATAAAAAGAACAATAAGAGAAGAAAAATAACTAAAATTACTTCTAGAAGGTATAAAAAGGTACTATGAAGTAACAAGATTTTAAATAAAAAAAAAAATAGCTAAATCTCGAAAGTAAGTAAATAAACAACTAGGATTGAAGATAAAATAACTGGAATAATAACTATAATTAAAATAAAACTGTAGAAATGAGAACAAATAATTGGACATTAGATTACAGTTTAAAATATCCAGATATTAAAAAAGGATAAGTAGAAAGTAGAAAATATAAATAATTAGATAAAAATAATTAAATTTGAAATTAAAATCTACAAAATTCAAAAAAAAAATTACGAAGAATCAACTTAAAGTTAATAAAAAATTACAAGAAAATACAATGAATTTTGAAATTCGCGAAAAAGAACTAGAAGAGAAAAAAATACTAGAATTAAAAAAAAAACATTTAAAAATTATAAAAATTACTATGAAGTAAAAAGGAATTTAAAAACCAGGCAAGTTTTTTATAGAATTTAAATTAACCGGAATTTTTACTGAACAACATTTTTAAATCTCTGAACTTTTACTTAAAAGAATTTTCTTTTATAGAATTTCTCTTTAACTTGTATTTTTAAGAATTTTATTTGAACCGAATTTTTATTTAGCATAATTCTCTTTTAACATAATATTTTAACAATTATTCAGCTCATTTAAAATATTATGTTAAAAGAGAATTATGCTAATCTAAATTAAAATTCGGTTCAATTAAAATTCTTAAAAATAAAATTATAGTTATAGCGAAATTCTATAAAATGAAAATTCTGTTAAATAAAAATCAAGTTATCTAAAAATATTGTTCAGTAAAAATTTGGCTTAATTTAAATTCGATTAAAAAGAAATTCGAAAAGTGAAAAATCGGCTCCAAACAAGAAAAATTTTAAAAAATACATTTAAAAAATTGATTTAAATTTAAATTTATAAATATCAGTTCAAATAATTTTAATTTCATTAATAAATAAATCTATATTTTTTATAATTTTCAAAAGTTTTCAATATACAATTATTCTCTCTAAATTTTATAATTATTCTGCAATTTTTTTTTTTTAATATTTTGTTCTGTTGTTGATTATTTTCCACAATTTATTTTCTTTAATATTTAATTATTTTGGTCATTTTGTAATTTTTCTTTCAATTATCAACAATTTTATAAAAATTAAAATATAATTCTTTAATCTTCAATTCATTTATTTAATTTTCAATTATTTTCTTCTATTTTCAATCGCATTCTTCGTTTTTCAATTATTTTATTTAATATTCAATAATTCTCGTATTTTCTCAATTATCAATTATTTTCTTGAAATTTCAATAAAATGCTTCAATTTTCAATTGACTTCTTCAATTTTCATTTATTTTCTACAATTATTTCCATAATTTTTACCAGTTTTCAATTGAGAATTTAATTTTCTCCTTCAATTTTATGATTATTCATTAATTTAAAAAAAATTTTTGTTCTAATGCCGATTATTCTCACTATTTTTGAATTTTTTTTCTAATTGTTGATTGTTTTTTTTTTTAAATAGTTTATTATTTCCGTCAATATTTAATTATTTTCGTCATTTTGTAATTTTTAATTTAATTATCAATTATTTTCTTGAAATTTTCATTTAATTCTTTAATTTCCAATTTATTTTCTCAATTTTCAATTATTTTCTTCAATTCTCAAATATTTTCTTTAATTTTCAATTATTTTTATAGACTTTCAATTAATTCCTGAATATTGAATAATTCTCGGATTTTTTCAATTAGTTTTTCCACTCATAAAATTTTTTTTAAAATTCCAATTCAATTATTGAATTACAGAACTATTCTCCTCAATTCTCAGTTTTTTTCTTCAAATTTAAATTCTATTGTTCAATTTTCAATTGTTTTCTTAAATATTAAAAAATTATCTCCTTTTTTCTATTATTTTTTCGATTATTATCATTAAGTTTCTTTAATTTCAAATACAATCGATCAATTATTTTCTTTAATTTTTAATTCCATTCTTCAATTTTTATTTTCATTTTTTAGTTTTCAATTGTTTTTTCCCATATCCATTAATTCTCGGCTTTTTCCAATTACTTTTATTTCAATGTTTAAGTATATTCTTTAAAATTTAATTCCATTTTTCAATTTTAATTACTTTCTTCAGTTTTTAATTACTTTTTCCAATTTTAATTATTTTATTCGATTTTCTTCGTTTCAATCCAGTTGTTAAACGTGCAATTATTTCCAACAATTATTATTCCTATAATTTTCTTAATTTTTCAATTTGCATTTATTTTTTTTAATTTAATATTTGTTGTTTAATTTTTGCAATTATTCAGTTTTCTATTAATCTAGTCATTTTTCGAATTTTGTTCTCAATTGACAATTATTTTCGTCATTTTGGAATTTTTTTGTTTAATTAAAAATTATTTTTTCAAATTTTAATTCAATTCTTAAATTTTCCATTTATTTCCTCAATTTTTTTATTATTTTCTTCAATTTCAATTATTTTTTTCGATTTTTAATCCAGTTGTTCAATTTGCAATTATTTCCAACAGTTATTCCTATAATTTTTAAACTATTCTTTTCAATTGTGTAATTATGTAGGTATTTTTCGAATTTTGTTTTCAACTGTCAATTATTTTCGTCATTTTTCAGATATATTCTTCAATTTCGTAATTTCATTATTTAAATTTGCAAAAATTTATAGTTTTAAATGACCAACAACAATGCAAAATTTGTTAAAGTTGCTATTGGAATTATAATACGCAATTCTTTTTAAATGTTTCAAAAAAAATATTCTAAAAAAAATTAGTTTTCAATACTTTCTGATAATAAAACTTTTTAAACTTTAATTATAATTAATAAGATTATAAGAATGTGTAAATTTCAAATTTAATTATAAAGTTATATTTTAAATATAAAGGCGAATTTTGCAAAATTAAAAATACTGTTTTAATTGATCGAAAATTTGTGAGCGGGAAATTTTAGATATTAAGATTAATTATAAATCTTATAAAATCTTATAAAATATATTACATTTAATCCAGGATGGAATCTTGTTTTTCTTTGCAGAGCTACAATTGCTCCTTCATGAGCAAGACGTCCATCTTGAAGTTTGACTCCTCTGTGTTTTGGATTACAATTTCCACTTTTACCTACAGGTGCTGCAAGTTTTTTGGCCTTATGCCTGACAAAAGCTATAAACAAACAAAGTAATTATGAAAAAAATACTAAATGATTTTTTGAAAAAATAAGAAATTTTAGGGAAACAAATGTAGAATTTCGAGAAAGTGAATTTTTTAGAAATGTTTAAGAACTAGAAAAAACATTAATTTCAACTATATTTTAATTTGGATTTAAAAAAAAAAAAGAAAAAAAATTATAGGAAATCTTAAACCAAGAGAAAAAAAAGAAAATGAAAAGAGAAAAATCTTTTAAAAACGACAAAACTGAAGAAATTAGGAAAAAAATACTAAACAGTTTTTTGAAAAAATCAGAAAGTATAATGACCTGGAAAAATATTAAAAAAGCGAAATTTCTTAGAATTTTCTAAGAAATAAAGTAAAGATTATTATTATTAATATGTAAAATAATTAATTTTTGAGTATTAAAATTTTAATTAGTTGGAATTTGAATTTAATGTTAAATAAATTAAAATATAATTTAATTGCAGTTTGTGATTTATTTAAATTATAATGACTTGAAGATGTTAAAAATTAATATTAGATATTTGTAAGTTTAAGTTAAAAAAAAGTTTAAGTTATATATTTAGATTTTTTCCCCTTATTTTTTTATAATGTTTATTTATTTATTATTTTTTTTTTTGTAAATATTTTTTCTCCTCCTTTCGTAACAACATAAATTTTTTAATTTTGTCAAAAATTATTGCAGATTATTTGATGCATTGTTGCTTTTATAACACTTAGTAAAATTTACACATTTACTTTTAATTTTTCTAATTCTTTTTTCAGAAAGAAAGGGAATGCTTTTAATTTTTATTTCAATTTTTCTACTTCTTTTAAATTAATTTATCTTTATGTAAATTTTCTCTGATTGTTTTCTTACATCTTTTTTATTATTTCGCAAATATTAATGAAATACTAGTAGTATTTCTTGATTTTTAAAACATTTAATTTGATTAGATTTTCTCAAATTATATTTTAAAATTGTCTCGTTCACTTGATTTTTTAAAAATAATTTTTTTTAATGTTTTATTTCTACAGAGTTTTTACACTTCTTTTATAAACTTTTTATATGTATCTTTTTACATTTTCTCTTTTTTTTTAGTAAACCTTCCCCGGCTTTCATATTATTTTTAAATTCTTTTTGCAATATTTTCATTTTTTTAAATTAATTAACTATTAATATCTTAAATCTCCAGATGTTTATTTCTTGTTATTTGAACAAATACTATTATTTTTAAACTTTATTAACATTAAAAGGCATAAAATTCTTGTCTCTAACAATTATTTTTGTAAACTTTATGAAAAAAAAAACTATCTAATATTAACAAAACTGATGCTTTTAATTAATTAGAAATAAATCAATAAATATAAATTTAACATTATTTTGATAGCGTTATAAAGTCAATAATAAATATATCAATAAATTTACAAAAATAATAATTTTATTAAAAAAAGAAACATAACCTCAAAAATCGAAAATCTAACCTTGAAGACACGTTGACGGCTTTATAAAATTCGATACTTCCTGAAAAGATGTCTTTAATAAAAATGACATGACTTTTCCTTATTTATCGAATGAAATCAGTACAGTTTTATATTATCATTTACTTTTTTCGTAACTCTAATTTATAATAATTGCGTGAATTGCTGAATTGTTGACATTTGCTGACTTATTTCCATCTGGAATTAAACTGGTTTGAATTCATTCTATAAACATCACTTTCTATTGGCTACTACACAAGAAATGATTACCCCGTCCACGAATCAAATTTTCATATTTAGAAAACAGCTGATTGATCGAGCTCTCTGATTGGTTGTCATTCACCATCTTGAAAAAGTGCAATGACACGTACATATTTGTATTTAATAAACAATTCAAGCAAATAAAAAGATCGAAAAAAACGCGAAAAATAGTAATTGATATTAATTAACAAGTCAAAAAAACGTGATTTCCTGGCAGCTTTCTGTTCAGTGTTTCTTTAGCCGAATCATTAGTTTTGTTAACTTTCACGATTCGATAAGTTTTTATCTCAATTCTATATATACGCAGAGAATATGAATTCTCTTTCTTTATTTAAATTTTATTGGAAGATTATAAAAATTACGTAACGGTATCGACGCGATGATGGTAATTTTTGCACTTTGTACGTTTCTTGAAAAATGTGAAATTCTTATGCTGAGTAATATTAATGAGTTGGATGCGAGTTTGTGATCTAGAAAGAAAATAGAGTGTGGTGTTGCAAATTGCAAGTGGCAAGGAGTGCATTAAGGTCGATTTTTCATTGAAATCAATCTTGTAAAATGCCTGCAAAATTGAGTAAATTTAATATTGCAGACACTTGTAAAGATTATGTACATCCTTGGGAAAATTCTTGTGTTAGTGCCACAGCTGGTCTTGGACTTCATGCTGTTCAAGAAAGTTTTAGAATATATGCAACCGTTTATTTTGTAAGTAAAAAATAATAATTAAAAAAAAAAAATCGTTCTAATGATACTTTTTAGTTTCAATAAAAAGTAATACATATTTTAACGTCTAGCAGGACTGATAAAAATTATGATTTTTTTTATTTAAATCCTATTTTTTTTATTTAATTCAAAAATTAATTTTTTTAAATATGTAAAATCAGTATTATACAATTTTCCAATGTTTATTTTTTGTATGTAGTTTATTTTTAAAACTGAGAACATTTAATAAGAAATAATAAAGAATGAAACATTTAATCAAAATCAAACAAATTATGTCGAATAAACGAGAAGGTTTCAAAAAAATATCTTTTTAATTCATATGTTCGCAAAATTACGAAAATTTTGTAAAAGCAACGAAAAAATAATAAATTATGTATATAAAAATAAAAACGTAAAAAGATAAGAGAATAGTCTATTAAAAAAATGAGAAAATTATTTTACGAAAAAAAATTCATGGATTTTATTAAAAAAATAAAGAAAAATGTTTAAGAAAACAGAATAAAAATGAAACAGTAACATAAAAATATATAAAAAAAGTAGAAACTCTTTTAAAAAAATTAAACTATTTACCAACATTTTTGTTTAAATTAAAAAAATAAATAAGAAGATAATTCCAAAAACGTTAAAATATATTACTAAAGAGAAGAAATTTTTAAAATTAGAAAAATTACAGAATTATTTCACAAATTGAAAAAAAAAAATGAATAAAATTTTAAAAATTTAACAAAAATTGTGAGAGAAAAAAAATCTATAAAATAGAAGAACGATTTTAAAATGAGAATATTTAATACAAGATTAAATTTATATGAAAAAAAATTTAATAAAAAATAAAGGAATAAAAGTCTTTAAAAAAGTAGAAAATTAAGAAATTTAAAAAATGTAGATAAAAGCATCGAATAAATGTTTTCAAAAATTAGTTATTAAAAGATAAAAACAAAACAATTTAGAAGGAAAAATGTTTCTAAGAAATAGAAAATTAAGACATAAATTAAAAAAATTATTTAAATGCAAGGAAGGGTTTAAAAAAATTGAGAAACAAGAAAATTTAATAAATAGGAAGAAAATGGAATAATTTTTTTTTTCTTAATCTAACAAACTGTAAAAAAAAATGTAGAAAGTACAAAAAATAAAAAATAAATTTGGTAAGAATCTACTAAAAAATTAGAATTCTTAAAATAGAAAATTTTATTTTAAAATAAATAAAAAGTGCACAAAAGAAATTTAAAAATCCTTCTAAAATAAAAAAAGTATAAGAAAATGAAACTAAAAATATCTTTATAATTTTACACTTAAAACAAAAACAGTAGATTTACAGAAATAAAGAAAATTTTTATGAAAGAAGAAGTAAATTTACAAAAATGACAAGATATTAAAACAAATTGAATAAATGTCCAAAAAAATGAGCTCATTTATTTTTAAAGATATGGAAATAATTAAGAAAATCAACAAAATAAAAAGTTTAGTGAATGTTATAATAAGAAATTTATATAAAATAATATGAAAATTTATATTACGAAATATAATTTGCATAAAAGAAGAAAAATAAAGAAAATCTTAAAATAAAAAGACAAATACAAAAAAAATATGCATTTAAATTTGAATAAATTTCAAAAAAAAATATCTTCAAATTTACATGATCGCAAAATTAGGAAAATTTGGTAAAAGCAACAAAAAAAAAATTATACCTGTATAAAAAAATAACACAAAAACGTAAAAAGATGAAAAAACAGTTTATTAAAAAAATGAGAAAATTCTTTTAAATAAAAAAAGTCATGAACATTAATAAAGAAATATAGAAAAATGTTTAAAAAAACAAGACAAGAATGAAACAGTGACATAAAAATATATAGGTATAAAAAAGTAGAAACTCTTTTTAAAAAAATTAATCTAATCGCGGACATTTTTTTAAGTTAAAAAAATTAATAAGGATATATAATAAAAAGAACGTTAAAATGCATTTAATGCTAAAAATAAAAAATAAAATTATTTAAGAAAATTAAAGAATTATTTTAAAAATTGAAAAAAAAAGAATGAATAGATAAAATTTTGGAAAATTTAAAAAAATTTTAAATGAAATAAATTTCTATGAAATATAGAAGAACGACGTTAAAATGAGAATATTTAAGTAGATCGAGATTAAATTTACATCAAAATATAAAATAAAAAAATAAAAAAAGTCTTCAAAAATGTAGAAAATTGAGTAATTTAAAAAATCTAGATAAAATCCAACAAACTGTAAAAACATGTAAAAAGTACAAAAAATAACAAAAATTAGTAAGAATCTACTAAAAAAATTAGAAATAATCAAAATAAAATGAAAAAATGCATATAAAGATAAATAAAAAGCGTACAAATTAAATTTTAAAAATTCTTTAAAAATAAATGTATAAGAAAATTAAACCAAAACCATATTTATAATATTACACTTAAAACAAGTTGAACAAAAAATTAAGAAAAATAAAGAAAATCCTGAAATAAAAAGACTTTTAAAATAATTTTTTGTTACAAACAAAAAAAATATCAAAGGTAAAAGAAGACAAAATCTTAAAATTTTGTAGAAATACGAAATTACAAAATAAAAAATTAAACAATTTCGAAAAAGTAGAATCTTTGTGAAATCTTGTAAGAATTAAAAAAAAATTATTGTCAATATGGATAATAATTAATATTTTTTAATTATTATACATTAATTAACATGCATTTAAATTTGAATTAATTGAAATTAATTTTTTTAAATTTTATAAAAAATAAAATATTAAAATTGAAATTTGCAAGATTTGTCCACAAATTTAATTGTTTAATTTAATTTGTCGAATTTAAAATCATAAAACTAGACAAAAATTCAATTTGAACCTAATTTTTATTCAAAATTTGAATACGAAATTAATTTATATTTTAATTAATCTCACTATAAATCGAAGCAAATTTTATATGAATAAAATTTAAATTTAAAAATTTAATTGAAATAATCTTTATTTATTAAAGATTTCTAAAAAATTTCACTTTTTAGAAAATCTTCAAGTTTCATCTTATAATTTCTTATTTTTTCAAAAAAAATTTTTGCAGTATTTTGTACTTTTTATTCTATTATTTTTAATATTTATTTGCTTTTTCTTTTCTTATAAAATTGTTTCTAATTTTCTATTTTTTTGGCAAATTAATTTATTTAATACAATTTTACTTTTATAACATTTAACAAACTTTTTTTTCGGTGTTTTTCTTATTAGTTAATTGGGATGAGAAAAAAAACGAGGGTGGGGGAGTAAAATATTCCCTTCAATTTCTTAATTCCTTTTAAATTTACTTATCTTTTTGTAAATTCATTTAATTTATTTTCGCATTTTATTTATTTGTTTAATAAAAATGAATACATTTCAATTTATTTTATCTTTTTTTCCCAAATTTCGTAATTCTTTCATAAAATTTTTGAATTTTCCGATTTTTTATAAGTTATCGTTAATTAAGATTGTTTTAAAAATGTATCTAATGTTTAAAAGCTTTTAACATTCTCATCTCATTGATTTCCTACATTTTTTTTTATTTTAAAAGTATTTCTTTAATTCTCTTGTAGATTTTTTATTTCATAAAAATAATTTCTTAATTTTCTTGATTGTTAAGAGAAATGTTCTTTCTAGTTAAATTTATTGTTTTATTTCATTAATTTTCACGGATTTTCAGAATTAAAAATGGTGAATCCAATATGGCGGAACAGATGTTAAAATATTTGAAAAAATGAAAAAAAATGAAATTATTTTAAACTACATCTAATAAAAATGTTTGAATAATTATATATAAATATTTAAATTTCATTGTTTTTTAGTTTTTATTCTTTTTATTTTCAGGTTACATTATTGTTGAGACGTAAGATACCTTCAAGAAGTGATATTAAAAGAACCTTCTGGAGTATTTTGCAATCCACGGCCTTTTTATCATGCAGCGCATTTACATTTTCCATGTTCATATGTAGCCTAAGGTAAATTGAATTTTAATAATGTAAAATAAAAATTCTATATTCTAGTTTCTTTATAAAAAGAAAAAAAAATCTTATAACTGATTTATTTAATTATTTAATTTTCTTATCTTCTAGTTTATTTTAAAAAAGTCTTACACTATTTTCTTTATCTGGAAAAATTTAATTTATATTATTGTTGCATTTTAATGTATCAAAATTTATCGAAAAATGTTATTGTTTCAGACGGATTCTTGGCAACTTCAATATTTTGACAGTGTCATTTATCCCATCATTTTTATCAAGTTTTGCTGCAATTATCTTAGAACGACCTTCAAGACGACCTTTACTGTGCCTTTATGTTTCAAATATAGTAAGTTCGATTTCTTAAAAGTTAATGATTTATTAATTATTTTACCTAGAAAACAAGGGTCAACTTTTCTGTGAAGAAAGAAATTTTAAAAAGTAAGAAAAAAAAAGTATCACACGTTGAAAGGAAAAAAATAATTTAAAAACTAGAAGAAACGTGGGAAAATTCTTCAAAAAAGTAGTTTACAAATTTAAATAACTAATTTTAAAAAAGCTTTGAAAAGAATTACAAAAAACGAGATAATTTATTAAAATATCTAAAAAATATTGGAAAGTGTGACAAAACGAATAAATAATTTACGGCAAATTAAGAAAAAAAGGAAAAATTTAAAAGTCTGATTAATTTAATAAAAAGTCATTTTAAAATATTCGAAAATGTAGAAATTTTTAATTTATTGAATGCAAAAAAAATCAGGGAAATTGAGAAAAATACAATACGAAAGAGTTTGAAATTAAGTAAAAATGTTTTGAATAGAGCTAGATAATTATCTTACAATTAAATTATTTAATAATAATTGACAGAATTATTATCTAACCAAATTTTTAATAATATTGGATTCAGCAATAATTCCATTAATTCAAAATTCGTCCGAATATAAATTCTGTTAAATAAAAATTCGAGTGAATTGAACTTGAGTTATTTTCAATAAATTCATTTTTTATTTATTTTTTTATTATGAATTTATTTTCAATAAATTAATAATCACAAGATTAAATTATCTAAAATCTAAATACCTTCTATTTAATCTTGAGAAATTATAATTGTATGAAAAAATTTAAGAAAATATACAATGAAATGTGCGAATTTGAATAAAATGTAAGAAAATCTTGAAAATATGTTTTCAAATTTTAGGATACCGAAATTTAATTTTATTCAAATTTTCATGTATCCAAATTTTAATTTCATTCAAATTTTAATTCACACAAATTCCAAACGATCTGTGTTATTTTTTATTCTTTTTTTAAACCAAATTTTAATTTCATTCAAATTTTAATTCACACAAATTCCAAACGATCTTTGTTATTTTTTTAAACCGTTTTATTTTATTTCAATTTGAAGTAAATTTGACTTATTTTCTTATTATTTCTTTCGATGCCTAAGTATTTTTACCCTTTATTTTTTTTACTATTCTTTTATTTTTACAATAAAATTTTCTTTTCTTTTTTATATTCTAGTTATTTATTTACTTTTCAGAGTTTCTCTTTACATATTTCCAAGTAATTAATTTTTCTTGGTACTTTTCCAGTTATTTTGTCACTGTTTATGTTTTTATAAATCTTTTTTTTTTTAAATTCTCTGTAATTAATCTTCAATTCTAGTTATTTATTCACCTACCTTTAATTAACAAAAAAAAAAACAAAAAATTTAATTGAATTTCTAGTTTTTTCAACTAATTTATACCTAGTCTTTTTTCCACTTTTCAGTTATTTTGGAATTTTGTAGTAATTTTTTTCATTTTTTAATTATTATTTTTATTTTATAGTTTCTTTTTTACATTTAAGTAATTTTTTTTACTTTCTAGTTCTCTCTTTCATTAAACTGTTATTTTTAACTTTATATTATTTTTTTCTTCATTTCTTATATTACCTAGTTACTTTTTTGATTTTTGAAATAATTTTTTTACATTATAGTCGTTTGTTTAATTTCTAATTGTTTTTTTTTTTAAACTTTTAGTGAGTTTTTTTCTTTCCTAATCATTTTTCATTATATTTTAGTTCATTCTTCGTAGAAGTTTTTCAATATTTGTTAGATTTTAATCCCAAAATCTAATTATTTTTTCACTTTTTATCATATTTTTTTATTTTCTTATCATCCTTTTTTAATATCCAGATATTTTAATATTTAATATAATAATCTAGTCTTTTTTTTTTAATTTCCAGTCATTTTTAAATAACTTAGTTTATTTTAAGTTCTTAAGTATATTTTTTTTCTAGTAATTTTTCTTAACTTTTTTTTTCTTTTTTTTAGAATTTTTTCTCC
Source organism: Ganaspis brasiliensis (assembly GCA_037103525.1). Taxonomy (NCBI): domain Eukaryota; kingdom Metazoa; phylum Arthropoda; class Insecta; order Hymenoptera; family Figitidae; genus Ganaspis; species Ganaspis brasiliensis. Next base: position 559,187 of record JAZKLR010000327.1, on the reverse strand, counting down.
ATTTGGGTTTTTTTTTTAAACATTTTCTAGTTTTAAAAACCAAAATTCAGTTATTTTTTCACAGTCAAGTGAATTCGTTTTTTAAACATTATTCTTTTACTTTTAGTTATTTATCTACAAACCTAGTTATTTATTTCCTTGGCATTTTTAAACCTTTACTAGTTTTTTCTATTCTAGTTTGTTTTTTACCTTTTATTTCTTTTTCTTTATTTTCTAGTTGTTTTTATTTTAATTTCTAGTAATTTTGTAATTTTTTATTAATTTTTTTAATACTTAGATATTATTTCCATTTTATAGTTATTTTTCAACCTACTGGTAATTTAAAAGAAATTATTTGTGATATTTTCTTAAATTTTTAAGTATATTTTCACTTTTTAATAATTCTACTTTATTTTATAGTTTTTTCTTTCATTTTCTAGTAATTCTTAGTTACTTTTGAGTTGCTCTTTTTTAAAATCAAATTTTTTTATATGTTTTATTTTTGTCTTCAATTTTGAGTAATTTTCTTCAATTTCTAGTTATTTTTTTTCTCATTTTCTAGTAGTTGTTATTTAATTTAAATTAATTATTTATTCGGTTTTCAGATTTTTTTGTTTTTAAAAGTAATTTCTTAACATTTAAACTCTTTTTTTTTACAAATTCTTATATTTTTCAATTTCCAGTCATTTTTCCTTATTTTTTGCAGTTTTCTGTAATTTTTTTCTTCTTTTAATTACCCTTTTTATTTTTATTTATTTTTTCACTGTAAAGTAATTTTTTCAATTTCTAAACTTTTTTTTTAACTTTTAGTATTTTTTCCCTCTAGTTATATTTCTTAGATTAGAAAAAAGAATTTGTTTTCTGGTAATTTGTTTTTATTATAAAAAAATCTAGTTCATAGAATTTAAGAAAAACTATAATAAATATAATTTATATTTATGCTTTCAGGCAACAGAAACATTGTTCAGAATGGCTGTATGGAGAGGATATATTTCACCAATTCCTTATGGTCAAATTTATATATTTGCCACAAGTATGGCAGTTTTGCTTTATTATTATCGTAGCAAAGAAGTAAAAAAAGACTCAATGTTTAGGATACTTAGGTACATTTTCACGTTTTTATCCCCATCTTTCTTTCTTTAGTTTCACAACTTTTTTATCTAACTTTTTAAAAAAAGATATCCAATTATTGACATTTTAACTTAATTAAAAATTGACTTGAATCAAACGATTAAAAATATTGCAAAAATGTGGAAAATCTAGTAATAAAGATTTTGTTCCACTATTTCAAAATTTTTTTCTCAATTGCATGGCTGCCAGTGACTTTTTTCTTATTTTTCCTCACATTTTTTAAAATCGCTCACTAAAAGTCACTTTAAAAAAAAAGCACTTTTCTAATTTTTTTTTAGTTATTATTGTCAGGAATATTTAAATTTTCTATACAAACTTCAATTGACTTTTGTTATTTTTAAATTATATTCAAATTTCAATTATTTAAAAACTTTTTTTTTTATTTACATGAATTTTTAAATTTTTTACATTATTTTTCAATTACTTTCTTCAAATTTCAATAATTTCGACATTATTTTTATTATTGTCATGAATTTATTAATTTTTTACACCTTCTTCAATTATTTTCTTTAAACTTTAATTGCTTTCTTCATATTTAAATTTTTTTGACTTTTTTAAATTATTCTCTTCAATTTTCTATTATTTTTTTTTAACTTCTAGTTATTTTTCTTAAACTTCTAATATTCTTTTCAAATTTTTTAATTATTGTCTATAAATTTTTAATTTTTAGACCAGCTTTCAATTATTTATGTCATTATTCAATTAGTTTCTTCACATTTCAATTTTTTTATACAATTTTTCAATTAATTGTATTCAATTTTTCATTTTTTACTCCATTTTTTAATTATATTTCTCATTTTTCCTCAATTTTTTTTCTAAATTTAAGTTGTTTTTGTCATTTTTCAACTGTTTTCTACATTTATAAATTGTTTTTGCCATTTTTGAAATTATTTTCTACAAATTTAAATTATTTTATTCAATTTTTTTTGTCATAATTTTTAAATTTCTTACCCGAGTTTACAATTATTTTTTGTAAATTTTAAAAATTTTCTTCCTTTTTTTAAAAAATTGTCACAAATTTATTAATTTTTTTATACCAGTCTCAAATTATTTTTTTCAAATTTAAATTACTTTGTCATTATTCAAGTATTTTTGTCATTTTCCAATTACTTTTATCAATAGGTATTTCTATTATTTTTGCCATTTTAGAATTATTTTCTACAATTTTAATTATTTTATTCATTTTTTTTATTGTCATGAATTTTTAAATTTTTTACACCAGTTTTCAATTATTTTCTTCAAATTTCAATTATTTCGCCATTCTTTTTATTATTGTGTTGAATTTATTAATTTTTTACACCTTCTTCAATTATTTTCTTTAAACTTTAATTGCTTTCTTCATATTTAAAATTTTTTGACTTTTTTAAATTATTCTCTTCAATTTTCTATTATTTTCTTCAAAATTCAATTTATTTTTTGAACTTCTAGTTATTTTTCTTAAACTTCTAATATTCTTTTCAATTTTTCAATTATTGTCTATAAATTTTTAATTTTTAGACCAGCTTTCAGTTATTTATGTCATTATTCAATTAATTTCTTAACATTTTAATTGTTTCGTCAATTTTTCAAGTATTGTCTTTTAGTTTGTTAATTTTTTACACTAAATATCAATTATTTATTTTTGTCATGTCTTAATTGTTTTTTTCAAATTACAATTATTATTGTCATTATTCAAACATTTTTGACATTCTGGAATTATTTTCTGTAAATGTCATTTTCCTTAATCTTTTTATTATCATCATGAATTTATTAACATTTACCCCAGATTTCAATTATTCAATTAGTTTCTTCACATTTTAATTATATCGTTAATTTTTCAATTAATGGACTACATTTTTTATTTTTTACTCCATTTTTGAATCATATTTCTCATTTTTCATTAATTTTTTTCCAAATTTCAGTTATTTTTGCCATTTTTTAAATTATTTTCTTCAAGTTTTAATTATTTTCTTGAAACTTCTATTATTTTTTTTCAAATTTTCAACTATTGTCTAAAAAGTTTAATTTTTACATCAGTTTTCAATTATTTATATCATTATTCAATTAGTTTCTTTACATTTTAATTATTTCATCAACATCTCAATTATTATACTCAAAATTTAAATTTTTTACACCTGTCTCAAATTTTTGTTTCAAAGTTTAATTATTTTTGTCTTGCTTCAATTATTTTTTGGAACTTTAATATTACTAATTTTGTCCCACAAAATTCCCAATCATTTCCCGGTTTTTGCTCCTATTTTTCCCGGTTTTTTCTCTTGTTAACTTAAAATATATATTAAGTATAAACAGACCAAGACATTGCTTATCAAATTGAAGATAACAGTTGATAATTAAAGAAAATAATTGAGATTTGAAGAATTAAATATTAAACTTTACAAAAAATAATAATTAAGAATTAAAAGAAACAATTAATAATGAAAAGAAATAATTGATCAATGACAATTAGAAACAAAATTTAAAAAAAAGGAAATATTAATCGACAATTGAACAATAATTAAAAAAAATTGAACAATGGTTATTAAATTCAAAGACTATAATTGAAAATTGGTCAACTAGGTAGAAAATAAAAAAAAAATTAATTTAAGTTAATAATTAAAAATTAAAGAAAATAATTAAAAACTGATGAAAATAATTGAAAATTGAATCAAATTATTGGCAATTGAAAAAAATAATTTAGAGTTAAAGAAAGAAATTAAAAATTGATTAAAATAATTGAAAATCGTAGAAAATATTTCAGAAGTAAAGAAATTAATTAGAAATTGATGAAAATAATTGAAAATTGAAGAAATAAATTGGCAATTGAAAAAAATAATTTAGAGTTAAAGAAAGAAATTAAAAATTGATTAAAATAATTGAAAATCGTAGAAAATATTTCAGAAGTAAAGAAATTAATTAGAAATTGATGAAAATAATTGAAAATTGAAGTAAATAATAGAAAATTAAATCAAATAATTGTCAATTGAAAAAAATAATTTAGAGTTGAAGAAAGAGATTAAAAATTGATTAAAGTAATTGAAAATCGTAGAAAATATTTCAGAAGTAAAGAAATTAATTAGAAATTGATGAAAATAATTGAAAATTGAAGTAAATAATAGAAAATTAAATCAAATAATTGTCAATTGAAAAAAATAATTTAGAGTTGAAGAAAAAGATTAAAAATTGATTAAAGTAATTGAAAATCGTAGAAAATATTTCAGAAGTAAAGAAATTAATTAGAAGTTGATGAAAACAATTGAAAATTGAAGCAAATAATTGGCATTTGAAAAAAATAATTTAGAGTTGAAGAAAGAAATTAAAAATTGATTAAAATAATTGAAAATTGTAGAAAATATTTCAGAAGTAAAGAAATTAATTAGAAATGGATGAAAATAATTGAAAATTGAAGAAATTAATTGGCAATTGAAAAAAATAATTTAGAGTTAAAGAAAGAAATTAAAAATTGATTAAAATAATTGAAAATCGTAGAAAATATTTCAGAAGTAAAGAAATTAATTAGAAATTGATGAAAATAATTGAAAATTGAAGTAAATAATAGAAAATTAAATCAAATAATTACCAATTGAAAAAAATAATTTAGAGTTGAAGAAAGAGATTAAAAATTGATTAAAGTAATTGAAAATCGTAGAAAATATTTCAGAAGTAAAGAAATTAATTAGAAATTGATGAAAATAATTGAAAATTGAAGTAAATAATAGAAAATTAAATCAAATAATTGTCAATTAAAAAAAAAATTATTTAGAGTTGAAGAAAAAGATTAAAAATTGATTAAAGTAATTGAAAATCGTAGAAAATATTTCAGAAGTAAAGAAATTAATTAGAAGTTGATGAAAACAATTGAAAATTGAAGCAAATAATTGGCATTTGAAAAAAATAATTTAGAGTTGAAGAAAATAATTAAAAATTGATTAAAATAATTGAAAATCGTAAAAAATATTTCAGAATTAAATAAATTAATTAGAAGTTGATGAAAATAATTGAAAATTGAAGAAATTAATTGGCAATTGAAAAAAATAATTTAGAGTTAAAGAAAGAAATTAAAAATTGATTAAAATAATTGAAAATCGTAGAAAATATTTCAGAAGTAAAGAAATTAATTAGAAATTGATGAAAATAATTGAAAATTGAAGTAAATAATTGAAAATTAAATCAAATAATTACCAATTGAAAAAAATAATTTAGAGTTGAAGAAAGAGATTAAAAATTGATTAAAGTAATTGAAAATCGTAGAAAATATTTCAGAAGTAAAGAAATTAATTAGAAATTGATGAAAATAATTGAAAATTGAAGTAAATAATAGAAAATTAAATCAAATAATTGTCAATTAAAAAAAAAATTATTTAGAGTTGAAGAAAGAGATTAAAAATTGATTAAAGTAATTGAAAATCGTAGAAAATATTTCAGAAGTAAAGAAATTAAGTAGAAATTGATGAAAATAATTGAAAATTGAAGTAAATAATAGAAAATTAAATCAAATAATTGTCAATTAAAAAAAAATTATTTAGAGTTGAAGAAAGAGATTAAAAATTGATTAAAATAATTGAAAATCGTAGAAAATATTTCAGAAGTAAAGAAATTAATTAGAAGTTGATGAAAATAATTGAAAATTGAAGCAAATAATTGGCATTTGAAAAAAATAATTTAGAGTTGAAGAAAGAAATTAAAAATTGATTAAAATAATTGAAAATTGTAGAAAATATTTCAGAAGTAAAGAAATTAATTAGAAATTGATGAAAATAATTGAAAATCGTAGAAAATATTTCTAAAGTAAAGAAATTAATTAGAAATTGATAAAAATAATTGGAAATTGAAGAAAATAATTGAGAGTTGAAGAAAATAATTGGAAACCGAAAATAATAATTGTCAATTGAAGAAAATAATTTTGTATTTTTGAAAATAGTTGAATAATTGAAGAATTGAATTGAAGCTTCAAGAACGTTATCGATACGTGAAAAAAAATATTGAAAAAAGCCAAAAATTATTGAATATCTAAGAAAATAATTGAATATATTATGTTTTAATTTTTAATGTATGTTTTTTATTTTTCAATTGCATAATTGTCGCATAATTACACAAAATTAAAACGCATAATCAGATTGGTTCAAAATGCATGAAGTTACCATCTTTATTTTTAAAACAAATTGATATATTAGTCAAATTTATTAGCCCAGAAAGAAAATTTCCGGTTTTCCCGGTTAGTAGACACCTTGCAAATTTGAATTATTTTTGTTATTTTTAAATTATTTTCTTTATATTTGAATTATTTTGGCCATTTTCGAATGATTTTCTCAAATATAATAATATATAAATAAATTAAAAAGTCACTTTTTGTTACTATTTTTAATTTGCAAGCCCTCTGGCAGCCCTGCATTTGTAATATTTTTATAACTTCATTTCTCTAAAACATTTAAAATCATTTAAAATATTTTTGGCTTGTTAATTTTCTAGCACTTTTTCTTCTAACAAAGACCTCCTGTTCTGAAACTCTGTTTTGCGGCAAATTTATCATTTATTTTTACCACAGGATTTTAGTAGGACAGTACGAGGATGAGAAATATTTTGTAAAGAATTCCCAATTAGAAGGTAGTCAAGTACAAAGAAGTGAAAAAGTCGAAGGTAGATCTAGGGAAGAATTTATTAAGATTAAGAAAACGTCAAGAGTGAAAAATGTAGGAGTATTGGGTCTTCTTTGGAAAGCTCTCAATGCTTACAAGCTTCTAATAGATAAAATAAAGTCACAAAGTAAGCATTTGTCCTGTCCACATTCCAACAGTTGTGTTCATTATATATTAACGGTATGTAAAATACCTTTGAAAAATATTCCAAGATTTAGTAAAATTATTAATTTAAATTTCTTTTCAGGGAAGCGTCAAATTATTTGGTTACGGACTTGGCGTCCAATTGGTCCTTAAGCTGGTTTTTAAACTTGGACAGTTAGTAAAAAAGCCAAAGTTGCTGAAGAATATTATTTTCAAAAGAGAAAATTTAAAATTGCCAGTCTTTCTCGGAGGATTCTCGGGACTTTATAGGGTAAAATAGTGTTTTTTTTTTAAAGCAACAATAATAATAAAAATAATACATTAATTAAATAATTATTTTCAGCTCATGTCGTGTTTATTAAGAAGATCTTTTGGTTATGATTCGCCAAATCACGCTATTCCCGCAGCATTAGTTGCAAGCATTAGTTTTGTTATTTATCCAGATATTACAGCTGCTTTATATGTTATGTGGAAAGCATTACAGGTAAAATAATTTTATATTTAGTATAAAAAATTGCTATAAAACAATCGTAAAATAAACTGAAACACAAAAAAAGAAAACCAAATTGTTCGATATTTCAACAATTTTTGAGAAAAATCATTAAAAGAGCTAGATTAACCAAAATTTCAGAAATTTAAAATTTATAATGTCGAATTTTTAACAGAATTTATATTTAGTCGAATTTTTATTTAACTGAATTTCCATTTAAGTAAGTTATGATTCAACCGAATTTTTATTTAACAGAATTTGTATTCAGACAAATTTTAAATTAATGGAATTATTCCTGAATTTGATATTATGAAAATTCGGTTAGATAATATTTCTGTCAAATAACAATTATGTAGATAAAAATTCGATTAAATCGAATGAAAATTCGCTTTAATAAAAATTTGTGTTAAATAGAAATTCGTTTAACTAGAAATTTTATTATTATAAACTAATTTCGTTAAATATAGATACTGCTACTTGAAAATTCGGTTACGTATAAATTCTGATAAATAAAAATTCGATTAACTGAAAATCCGATCTATTAAAATATTATTATTTTCTTCGTAATTTTTATTATTAACTATTTTTAATTTTTAGATTCTCTGGAACGACGGTGTCGAGAAGGGAAAAGTGCCTGAAGTGAAATGGTTCGTGATATTTTTATACTGTTTTAGCACTGCTGTTCTCTTTCACGCGGCAATAGTGGAGCCACAAAATTTAAGGACAACGTATTGGAAATTTTTAATTAATATATCAGGAGGGAGGTATGATATTAAAACTATTTACTGACGTTTTTTGTTAAATTAAGAAAATAAATGAGAAAATCAATAAAAACATGTTAAAAATTCTACTAAATAGAAAAATCTTTGAAAAATTGGAAAAATTAAGAAATACTTTTTAAAACTGAAGAAAATAAACATGATTAAATTTATTACAAATTTCAACAAATATTAAATAATAATTTTAAAAAAGTTAGAAATTTCTAAAAAAAATTATGATAAAATAAGAAAATTTAGTGGAAGATTAAATTTACAGTAAATAAAGTAAAGAAAAAAATATTTAGAAAATTTGGAAAATTAGAAGTTATTGGATAAAAAGTAAACAATTTTAAAAAAGGGAAAATATTTTTAAAAAATGGAAAAATAATGATAAAATTTAAAAAAAAACTTAAAGGTACAAAGAGGGATAAAAAATATTATGAAGAAACAAGAAAATTGAAGAAAAATAAAATAAAAATTAAGAGATGTCGACAAGTTTGAAGAAATTGGAAAAACTGAGAACACGCAATGCAAAAAAAAATATAAAAATATTTCAGAAATAGAGAAAAGCTTTTTAAAAAAACGTCTGTCAGAAAAAAATTCTTAAAAAATACAAAATAACAATCTTCTAAAAATTAAAGAGTAGTAAAAATGAAATTAGACAATTGTAAAAAGATAAAGAGTTGACAAAAGAAACTAAAAAATAATTTTGAAATAAAAAAAAAATTAGGAAAACTAAGGGGAAAAAATGTTTTAAACATTAGACATATTTTGAAAACAATTCTAACAACAGAAGCTTTTAAAAATAAAAAAATTCTTAAAATTTTCTATAAAAAACTAAATTTGCGAAAAAACACAATATATGTAAAAACAAATTGTATAAATTTGCAAAAAGTTGAGCGAATTTAAAAGAAATCAGAAATATAATAGTGAATTTTTACCACGTAAAAATTTTAAAAAATAATTTAAAAAAAAGAGAAGAATAAATAAACGTCTATAATACAAAAAAATCTTTACAAAAAATTAAAGAATTTATCGAACTTATTGTTTTTTTAACACGAAATTAAATAGTTTTTGTAAAAAACCAACAATTAGAGAAAATGTTTAAAAATAACAACAACAAGTAAATTAAAAGTATAATTAACACTTTTTTTAAAAACGAGACAATTGAAGTATGTAATTATAAAAAAAAAATATATTTTTTTAAAAAATAAGAATTTACGACAAAGAAATTAAACAGTTTAAAGAATGTATTAAATAATTATTTATTTTTAATAATTGACATTTACATTAATTAAAATTTGAAATTCAATAAATTAAAAAGTGAATTAATTGACATTTGAGAGTTATTTAAATTATAATAATGTCTTGGATGTATTAAAATTTAATATTATTTTTTATTGTATTGAAACCTTGTTACTTCCTGTTTCTTAAATATATATTATTAAATCTCTTTTTTGAGATACTAATCTTGTGAAAATTTTGCAGAATAGCAGCAATGTCTCGATTACCTATTGACGGGTTTGGATTAGGAACAAGTCATTTTCTTCAAGAAGTACTCAAAAAAACCAACACTACCGATCAATACACATATTCCTTTTAATTTTATATTTTAGTAATTTATTTTCCTAGAGACATTTATTGTAGAAAGATAAACGGTGATTTTATTATTTATTTTATATTAAAATTTTACATTTATGAAGTATAATGTACATATATAATAGAAAATTTTGCTCATTTTTAATTGTCAACTATTATTATTTTTTTTCTTATTATTAGCAGCATCGAGAACAATTTAAGAAGTGATATTATATCTATAATAAGTCGCAAAAATTGAGGGAATTAAAAAAAATTAGAGGATTGAAAATTATATTTATAAAAATGAAAAGAAAAATGTAAATTTTACTCATGGTATAAATTTGTAATTTGTTAATTCAATGTTTGTTTTTCATTATTTGAAAACTTAATTTTTTCAATTTAAAATCAATATTTGAAAATTACTGTTTAGTGATATAATTAAAAAATTATTAATTAGTTGATAATTTTAATTATATTGATTAGCTAATATGAATTAAATTGATTTGGCTAAGTGATTTGAGATAAAAGACTTCGAATCTTATTCCAGAAAATAATAATGACGCTTGTGTTTTATTTGAAGAAGTTTTAAAAATGAAAAAAAATTTAAGATCCATTTTATGCCAAATTTGATTAATAATTTTTTTTGTTTTTATAAAAAGAAAATTTAATTCGACTCTTAAAAGGTGAGAAAAACATAAAATACATTTTTTTTAAATTTTCAGAACGACGTTTAGATGACGATTTTTAAACTTTTTTTTCCTTTTATAAAATTCACCTTCTTTAGCTTTATAATTCGAAAATAGAAATTTTTTTAAAAATACTATTGTTAAAAAATCATGTACAGTTTTAGTTGGTGCTAATATGTAGATCTCCATGTAAAAAAGAGGTTTTAAATAAACTTAATTGAATTGTTAAAAGGTAAAAAGGTTTCATTAAACGATTATTTATTTATACCTAAAATTTGTGATTTAAAATTTTCTTCAATTTTTAATTATTTTCATTTGTTTTCATAATTTCCAAAAATTTTTATTAATATTCGTAAATTTCAATTATTTTTAGCTTTCATCAATTCGTTTTTCCAATTTTTAGTTATTCTCATTTTTTTCAATTAATTTCTAAGATCTTTATGTATGTTTCTCAAATTTCAATTATTATTATTTTTTTTTTATTTAAAAAAAAACTCTGTAATTTTTTCAATTATTTCACTCAAATGTGATTTATTTTTTACAACTTATCATTGTTTGTATCATATTTCAATTATTTTCTTCAAGATTCAAATTGTAAAATCACTTTTCAATTTATTTTCCAAAGTTTCCTTTAATTTTCAGTTTTTTTCATTTCTTTTACAATTTCCAAAATTTTTAACTATATATATCTGATATTTCAATTATTTCATTCAATTTTCAATTATTTATATGATTTTTTATATTATTATCTTCAATTTCCCCAATTTTTATTTGATTTAATTGTTTTTACAATTATTTTGTTTAATTTTAATTATTTTTTGCAATTTTTTTTTATTCTAAAGTTTTATAAAATTGTCCTAAAAGAAAAAGTTTATCTGAGAACCCCGGGGTCCCCGGGGGCACTGCCCCACTTTGCCCCTTAATAGTTACGCCACTGTATTTATTATAATTTTTCTTTTTATAAAACATGAAATTATTTGGAATAAAGCTCATTTTACTTTATTATTTCTTAAAATTAAATTATTTTTATTAATAACATATTAAAAAACTATAAACTCACTTAACATGATCAATTATTTTAAATTATGAATATTCTGGCATTTTTCAAATTTCCGCTATTATTAAAGTACGGAAACTTTCATTGGAAACAATTCATTTACCGATTATGATTAAAAATTAAAATTACTTCTTTTCCAAATAATATAAAAAAGAAAATATAATTTAGAACTGATTAAAATTTTAACAAACGTACTTCTAATTTTAAAAATTACATAGAAAATTAAAATTTTAAATATTTACTTTTCAGTTATTGACCTTGTTTCGCGTTACGTGACCATTATTCTTTTCGATCTTTACCGGAAAAAATAAGCTATTTTAGAAGAATATGGAGTCGTTTTTTAAATTAAATCTCTACAATAGAATAATATCCATTATTTTTATTATTAAGAGTTTATTCTTTTAGTATATCAGAGTTATAAAAAGAAAATAAAAGGGTAGGTGGCACCTGCGGCCGGTGTTGTTAAAAACCGGAAACGCCATTTGCGAAGTTGAAAAGTTCTCACTTCGGTAACTTTCGACAAATTCCGGCACAGCTTCGGCTCACTTCGCAAATTTTCGACATCGATTGACGGCATTTCCGGTGTCAGCCCGAACAACGACGAACCTTACTCACTTCTGCTCACTTCCTTCTTCGCATCAAGTTGGCTTCGGTCTTTTACTCCCAAAAACACAAATTCAATCCTTGAACTTATCTCAAGTTCAATTCTGTTTAATATAATTTTAAGAGTTTTAAACACCAAGTGTTTATTTTGTTAATTTGGGTCCCACTGCGGAAAACGGCTTCAAACTGTCGACTCCAAACAAAATGTACACCAGAAGCAGGCAGAGCAACCAGAACTTCTCTAATGGTAAGAATCAGTTTAATTACTTTTGCATCTCTACTAATAACAGTAAATATCATCTTTTCACGTTTTAACAATATTGTCTTTCTAAAATTTCGTGCTTTTTTTTTCCCTCCCGGTTTATAAGATTACTCATAAAATTGTCTTAAAAATCAATAACGCCGGCTTGAAAGAAAATGGCGGATCTGAAAATTCCGACATTAAAGATTTTCGGCTTTTTTGAACGGAAATTATAAGTAGTCTTCTGAATATAACATTTGTGATGTTAAAATAATTGCAGAAAATGGTTTTTTTTTATTTTTACGCTATTTTAATGGAACTTGTAAATATTTTCCGATTTCTTTCTTTCTTAAAATGTAAATTGTTTAGTAACCACGCTTTGTTAAAATCGTGAATAAAAAATCTCAAATCGTGTATTTTTATTGATGGATTTTTGTATTTTTGAATATTTGGTGAGTAAAAGTAGGCTAATTGAAGGCAAATTATGAGAAATCAATTTAAAGCGTCAGTTTTTAGAGTTTAAAGAGGGGTGGGTACTGGATATTGATTAAAAGGAAGCGGCATCTAGATTTGATCATGGCAGAATCTGCTTTTCTTTAATACTGCATCAAATTACAAAATTAAAGCAGAGTTTTATTTTTCGATTTCTAAGATTTCGAATTGAAAGTTTGAAGAAACGATGCCTATTGCAAAATTTAAAATATTTTTTTTCTTGGTTACGTAAAACGAACTTATAAATTTCGATCAAAATACAAATATCTGTTATTTTAAATTATAAAAATTTGAGGTTTTGTTTGATCCTTTGTTATAAATGTTGAAAATGTATTTTGACATAATTTTTTAAGAAAAATGGTCAAGAATATTTGTTTATAACAATATTCTTTTACAAAATATTTCAAAATTTATGCGTCAAAAAAACTGTATTTAATAAAAAATAGCTTTTTATTAAAATTTGATAAATTATGATGCAATGAAAAGTAAAAATTCTTAAGTCAAATCTAAAGAAATTTAGTTTTAACAAAGAAAAATTGCTTTTGCGTTTTTTTTTTTTAATCTCTTGGTTAAATACAGGATATCAGAAAAAAAAAATTATAGATTCAAAACTTTTCGAAAACTATTTTTGGAAAAAAAAATTGTAATGTTAAAAATTGTTTATTTACAAACATTTGTAGCCAATCAACCTTTTCTCTCACATCGTTTCTTTAAAAAAAAATGTCAAATTGCAGCAATTTTGATTTATAATTTTCTCTTTAAAAATAGATTATCTACAAATTTACGAATGCGAATTTTAAAAGAACTGCATTGTTTTTTAAAAAAAATTACTTGTTCAATAAATGAAATGCAATTTTTTTTAACCAATCATATTTGAAAAATGGTGCAGTTTTTTGAAAAATCGCTTCTGTGAATTTGTAGATGATCTATTTTTGAAGAAATTGAGTTATTGTAAATAAAAATTGCTTAAATTAAAAAAAAAAAAATTTTCATTATAAATCTTAATTATAAGCTACATATTGATTTGAATAATTATTAAATATAACAAAATTTACAATTATTTTTATTAAAAAATTTTTAAACAAAATAATATGTAAATTTTAAATTAAAAATATTTTTTTTTGTCAATTTTCTACACAAGTTTCAATTTATTTTTGTTATTTTTTAATTTTCTTCAAATTTCATTTACTTTTGTCATTATTCAAATATTTTTTTCATTTTCCATTTATTTTTTAAAAACCTTTCTTTGTCATGAATTTTTAAATTCATTTTTGTTATTTTTCTTCAAATTTCAAATATTTTTGTCATTTTTCAAATATTTTTTTCATGCTTTTTACTATTGTCATGAATTTATTGATTTTTTACACCTTTTTCAATTATTTTCTTCAAATTTCAATTATTTTGACTCTCTTCAAACTTCAATTATGTTCTTTAGTCTTTAAATTATTATCACAAATATTCTAATTTTCTACACAAATTTCAATTTACTTCAATTATTTTTTAATGATTTTTCTTAAAACTTTAATTAATTTTGTCATTTTCCATTTATTTAATTCATATTTTTATTATTTTTGCTATTTTAGAATTATTTTCTAAAATTTCAATTATTTTCTACAAACTTTAATTACTTTCATCATATTTAAATTTTTTGACATTTTTTAAATTACTCTCTTAAAATTTCAATTATTTTCGTCAGTCTTTAAATTATTGTCAGAAATAGTTGAATTTTCTACACTAGTTTCAATTTACTTTTGTTATTTTTCAATTATTTTATTTTAAATTTCAATTAGTTTTGTCATTTTCAAGTATTTTTGTCATTTTCCAATTATTTTATTCATATTTCTATTATTTTTGCCATTTTAGAATTATTTTCAAAAATTTCAATTATGTTATACAATTTTTTTTTCTGCATATTTAAATTTGTTAAATTTTTTTTTAAATTCTCTCTTCAACTTTGAATTAAATTCTTCAAACTTCTAATATTTTTTTTCAATTTTTTAATTATTGTCTAAAAAAAAATTTTTTTACACCAGCTTTCAATTATTTATGTCATTATTCAATTAGTTTCTTAACATTTCAAATATGTCGTTGATTTTTTCAATTATTTTATGTATTTTTTTAATTAATGTATTAAATTTTTTTATTTTTACTCCATTTTTAAATTATATTTTTTATTTTTCAATAACTTTTATTCTCCAAATTTCAGTTATTTTTAACATTTTTAAAATTATTTATCAAGTTTTAATTATTTTCTTGAAACTGATGTTATTTTTGTCATGTTTCAAATATTTTTAAAAAAGTTAAATTTTTACAACAGCTTTCAATTATTTATATTATTATTCAATTAGTTCCTTCACATTTTAATTATTTCGTCAATGTCTTAATTATTGTACTAAAAATTTTAATTTTTACACCATTCTCAATTTAATTTTTTTCAAATTTTAATTATTTTTGGCATTTTTCAATTATTTTTGAAACTTTTTAATTATTTTCTTTAAATTTCAATTATTTCGTTTCAATTTTTCAAGTTTTTCTTCATTTTTTGATTTTTTTTTCAAGTTTTTCCTTATTTTTTGATTTTTTTTCTAGTTTCTCCTCATTTTTGTCATTTTTCAATTATTTTCTTCATATTTCAATTATTCTTGAAATTTTTTAATATTTTCACTATTTTCAATCTTCAAGTCCACTGGCAGACCTGCTGTCGCACAGAGAAAATTTAAACAAAAATAATTAAGACTCCAGTTTATTTTTTTTTTTCTTCTCCTAGTAGTTTGAAGTGTCTGTCTTCGTCACTGAAGCGATTTAAAATGTACTAAGATCAATTCCTCTTTTATTTGTAAGCTTGAAACATTTTTATTCAAAAACTAATGTACCAAATTAGGCAAACTGATTATTTACCTATATAAATTAACTGAGTTATTAATCAGTACTTAAAAACTGAACATTTATTAATTAAGTAGGTTCTATCGCAAATAGAATTAACATTACCATTATAATCAAATTTGATCTACTGGTCGGTAATGGTTTTATAATGATGCAGTTAAAGTTTTGAGACCTCAAGGTACTTTTGAAAATTCATATATAAATGTCTACATATATATATATTAAAAACTGCTCAATTCCCATAAAACTCAATGTAAGATGTTAAAAACAAAAACGCTTATAACTTTTTTAACAAGTACCTTGAGGTCTCAAAAATTTAGCTGCATCATTATAAAACCATTAACTACCAGTGGACCAAATTTGATTAAAATGGTAATGTTAATTCTTTTTACGATAGAACCTCCTTAAGTTTGTTAAATTTTTATTTTATTTTGTTTTTACTTATTCTGTTTTATTTCATTATATTTTTATTTTTGTTATTCTCCGTCACTCAGTACTTTGTACCAAAGGGCCTTTTATCATTGTAAGCCCGTTTATAGACAAATAAATAAATAAATAAATAAATAAATTTAAAAAAAAACAATCATATGCCCCAAATATTAAACAGTTGACTTTCATTGTAATTTTTTTAGCAGGTCAACAACAGAGACAACCGGGAACCCCCAATAATCAAGGGAATTTCCAAAACCAAACTGGCAATGCAAATAACGTAAGTTTAATCCCTCATTTTCTAGTAATTTTATATACCAGGATTTGTTTAAATTTAAAAGTGATATTTTTATTATGATTTTTATGAATCATTTATTGTCTTGACTTCATATCCATTAAAAACCGTTTTGTAAAACATTTAAAAACAAAAATTTTGAATGTTTGGTATCCCTGCAGCAGTTTCTAATGGAAAGTGCAAAATTCCAGAATTTATCACTTTTAGAGTAAACTGCATTGCAATTATTTATTACCACTCTTTAAAAAGGTACTTTGTGCTTTTATAATCAAAAGCGAACAAAGGGACAAAGATTAAGAGTTGTTTAAAAATAATAAATAAACTTTATAAAAGATAAATGTTTATGGTTATTTAAAGAAAGTAGTAGTTTATTAAATAACCTACTGCTTTTTTTTTTTAAAAGAATCTAAATTTCTTTACAGGGTGTTTACTAATTGAAAAACAGCCTGATAATAGACATATGTTTTTAATAACGTTTATTTCGTTTTTTACTGTTTTTTAATTTTTAAAGACGCCCTGTCTTAGTACATAAGAATGTATCTTAAAACACAATGGATTAAAATTCAACGGCAGGATAAAAGAAAAGTACATTTTGGGACTCAATACGGAAATGCGTTTTATTCTCAGTTCATTTTACACAAAAGAAAAAAAATGTTATTCCATTGTTTTTTTCTATCAGGAAAAGGTATATGGCTCTAAATATTATATCTGCCCTCAAATAATGCTCTGAGGAAATTTTTAAGTTTATTAATGATGGGTGTGTCTATTTTTTCCACAATTGAACTTTATCTTTAAATTGTTCTTACTTAAAGTTCATTTATTGAATTAAATGTACTCTTATTATAAAGTTTGGCTTTGGTTTTAATACACACACGCATTTTTAATAGGCCTGAACATTTTTTTCAGTGCTTCTTAAAAGCCTTTATGATTTTATGATTTTTTATGTTGTTTCTTGTTAAATGATTTATGTAATAAAAACTACATTATTTTAGATTATTAATTTTTAATTTCACTTGGTTTAAAAAACAATTTTTATTAGTCAATTGTAGATCATTTTCTTTCTTTTTTTTTTAGGATAAAGTAGTATTTATGTAAAAAAAATTATTTTGAGAAAAATTTAATTTCAGTTTATTATGAAAAATGTAGGGGAGAGTGGCCATCAATGTACCAGTTTTTTCAATGAACCATTTCAATTTTCTCAGAAACAATTAAATAAAAATTCTCCTAATTTTAAATATAAATGAAGTTTGCGTAAACACACTACGTCCATAAATTTGAGACGTGTGGATTTATTCTTTACACAGAAAACTGGAAAAAACTGTTTTTGATGTACTGAAGAAAAAATTTACCTAAAATACGAACACGTTTTTTAATTGAAATAAGGCCATTTAAAAATAAATGTACTTACGATTTATTTTGTTTTGGGCCTTAACTACAATATTCTAATGAGATAAAGATTTTGAAATATTGGATTAAGTTATAAAAAACCATTCTTGTTGCAAATGTCATGTTGATTCAATGTACCGGGGAACAATGAACCACCTGGAATTTCAGTGCATTTTCGATTTCCAGAGTGGTATGCTTGATTATAAAACTAGGCATGCATACAGCATGTTACAGCGATTGTTATCAGTACTTTTCTCAACATAGCAAAACTAAAATGCCATTTTAGCTAGTTAACTTAAATTTGAGGTATATTTATGTTATACATTATCAATTAAAAAGTGTTAAGTAACAATTTTTTATAGTATTTGATAGAAAACAAGTTTTTTTACAAAGTGAAAATTGCAATATTATTATTGTTGAACATTTTTAGTATTTTTATAGAGGTGGTTCATTGTGTACCCAGTTTGTTGAAAATGAAAATAGCTTGTTACTTTAGAAAAATCCTAAATTTTATTATTTAATCAAAATAAATCGTGTAAAATATGTGTGCATTACCTAGATAAGTGTTGTAGTTTTATATTAATGCAAAGAAGTGCTTGAAATTGGTGAAATTCAATAAGTACTATGACCTTGAAAAAAACCCGGTACATTGATAGCCACTCTCCCCTATATTTCTTGTATTATTAATTATACTTTTAAAGTGAGTAATTTACACAATGGTATAAATTGTCTAGAGTAGTTATAAATAATAATTTAAAAAAAGTTATACAACATCAACAATCTTAAAGCAGCACTTTTAGAATTTCAGAAGTCATTCGCAAGCTACGGCTGTTCGTACTATTGCCAGAAACAGGATATCTTTCTGTTCACACTTTTTAAAAATTGCAATTTGTTTTGTCAGTCGCGGACTAATTGACAATACTTTAAAAATAAATTAACAGGCATTGTAATTTTTAAAAATAGGTAAATATTTCGATACACTAAGTCATTCTTTCATAAATGGAACAAAATTGGGTTAAAATTCGTTTATTTGCTTCAATTCTTTTACGATTTCTCTACAGAAAATGAATAAGATAATAATTTTAATTCTCTGAACTTTTAATTTAACTAATTTTTTTAATAAAATAATAATGTAGAAATACTGAAATTATTGAATTAATAGCTATACATAAATAATCATGCTCTCTATAAACATATTTTATTAAGATAAATAGAACTTTATTATCAGAAGAGTATTTATAATTATTTTAAAGTTTTTAAAACTGTTTCATAGTAGGGAAATAATAAAGGAAATATTTCATAACACTGTTTGACAAAAATAAACCTTTCTGCCTCAAAAATATTTTCTATTACTTTCGATAGATTTTTTTAAGACTTGTTGCAGGGATTTGCTGTAATTGCGCAAACTGAAATTCATTTTCTTTATGTAATTCAACGATTTTTATAAAACCTTGTCAATTTTAACAATAAAACAGAACTTCAATGTTACTGATAATGCTGGTTAATTTTCGAAGTCGCGTAAAAATTTATCTGTCTTTTTTTTCGGCCGTTTGCAATTTCTGACAAATGGAAATTCGGCGTATCAAGGATTCTCTCAAATATGACTTCGTGTAAATCAAAATGCGGGTAAATGAGAATTCTGCCAAATAGACAATCTGGCACTTAAAAATTCGGCTAATTTAACATTCTGTTAAATTAACATTCTGTTAAATTAACATTCGGTTAAATTAAAGTTCTTTAAAATAAGGATTCGGTTAAACACAAATTCTGTAAAATGAAATTGAAGTTAAATATGAACTCGTTGACAATTAGGGAAGAAACACGTTTTATAATACTAGTTTTCTCAAAACTACTCAACTGGACTTGATAGATCAATTTTTGGTCCAAATTCGCAATCAGCGTGAGAAAATTTATCGAAAGTGATAAGAAATATCTTTGTGGGAAAATCAAGTTTACAATTGGTACCTTAAGTGCGATTCCAAGTGAAATTAACCTTATTTTCAGGCAGGTTAACGGTGGGCAATGAAATATTAGAATTTTATTATATTTAATGACTAAAGTTTTACATAAATACTTTGGTCAAAATATTAACTAGCTTATGAGAATTGAAATTCCGAAAAAAAAATTTGAAATAGCAATAACATCCGTTCTATCAGTTGTATCAACGTTTTCTTTTTTTAAATGTTCAGAAAAATATAAGGAATATTTCTATTTTAGCGCATTTTTTTACAATGTTAATACAGGGATCACAGTTTCTCCCCTTTTTTTCCCCTTTTCCCCTTATTTTCCCCTTTTTTTAGAAAAATCACCTAAAACACCTAAAATCACGATTTTATCACCTAAAACACCTAAATCAAGATTTTTCTACTCTTTGACCTTCTTTTTTTAAAAAAAAGTTTCTATTTTTCCACTTTCGGAAATGCAAAAATTTATCCTTTTTTAGGGTGTCTGTACAATGATGAGAAATTAGTTATTGAATTTAAATGTTTAAAAATAATTTTTAACTTGAAATGGTTTTTTTATATTATTTATTGAATTAATTTAGATTTTAAACAGGAAACATGAAAAAAAACATAATTAAAATAAAATTACTCGTTTTAAACAAATATTACTAGTTTTGCATCATAAAATAAAATAATACAAAAGGTTAATAAAAATAATTTTAACTAATTCTGTCACATTCTGCTAAAAAAAGAAATAAATGTTATGAAAATTATTATATTATCTAATGTATCTAATTATATTTTTGTAATAAAAATTTTGCTGTCATATTTTTGATAAAATTAAAACATGTTTCGAGTACCATGTATTCTTGCTGAAATACATCAAATTTATTTTATTGGATGGAAAAAAAATTGTTTATGAAGTATATTTACTTATTTCAAACAAAAATTAATTGCTTTGAATCATACCTAAAATAGAAAAATACAATAAAAGAGATTAATAAAAATAATTTCAATTGATTTTGTCATATTTCGCTGAAAGATTTTCAATTTATTTTCTTTAATATTATATCAGAACATTTTACATCACAGATTTTTATGTTTCCTGTTTAAAATCTAATTATTAAATAAATAATTTAAAAAACCATTTGAAGTTAAAAATTATTTAATTGCAACAACCATCTTCTCGTCGTTGAACAGACAACCTATTAAAAGATAAATTTTTGTATTTACGAAAGTGCTCTTTTTTTTAAATTTTCAAAAACAAATTGAACAAAAAAAGACTAAAGTAATTAATAAAACTGTTTTGAAAAAAAGAAACAATAAAATTTTGTAAAAGAAAACTTGAATTATTAACATAACCCCTTTTTTATTAATTTCCAAAATCCCCTTTTTATTAAAGAAAATCCCCTTTTTTGAAAATCGAAATCCCCTTTTTCACCTAAAATTGAACGAAGAAACCACTGTGGTCCCTGTTAATATTAAAAAAGTTATTAAGTTAAAAGTATATAACTTTTGAGCAGCAAGAAAAAAGTTAATGATACAAATGCTAAAACGAACTTACATGTGTTCTTTTCAAGATTCCAAAAGAAATTAACTGCACAGTTACTTTCTTGATATTTAATTTTAATAAATTATATGTATCAAGAAAATAACTGTGTAGTTTATTTCTTTTGGAAACTTGAAAAGAACACAGGTAAGTTCGTTTTAGCATTTGGGTCATTGGATTTTTTCTTGCTGCTTAAAAGTTATATAATTTTTATTATATTTTTCTGAACATTTAAAAAAAAAAAAAAAACATATTGCTATTACAAAGTTTTTTTTTCGAAATTTCAATTCTCGTAACTATTTAAGTAAAGAAGTTGTAAAAGAATGAATCAAATAGAGGTTTAGTTTTCCGTTGAATTTGTTAAAGAATGCCTCCACTGATTTCTGATAGTAATGGTTAATACAACTGAGAGTTGTCAAAGAAGACTCGTGAAATTCGTATCACTACATCTGTCGAAAGTACGTAGATGATACTATTTAGAGCCAGCTTTGGGAAAAGAGGAATTCCCAAAACTGCGGTTTCCAGATTTATTAAAAGAGTGAAAGGGGCAGTTAATATTTGCATGTACTAATTAGAGGTCCCCGTTCCCCTTTCCTGCAATGCAGGCTCTAGTAGCTATACAACAATACTGAGGAGGTGCATACCGCCAGGGGCAAGTTCGCTAGTTGCCCTCATAGCACTCAATGTGCCAAAGGCCATTTCCTTTATTAGACAAAAAAGAAATCGTCCCTAAACTCGTATCTAAGTACCAAGACATTTTTCTGTGCGTTTGCCGAGCATCTAAAGAAAACATTTCCAAAATCAATCGCCATCTCAACAGAGCATTGATTAATTCCATTTTAAAAACAACTTCCAACGTGAAACTATTTAAAAATGGAATTTAATTTGAAAGGATTGAAATCGATTGACGATTGGTTCTTCATCATTATGATGTTGTCTAGCAAACGCAAAACTTGTCGATGGGTCAAGTTGTCTTGACAATCACTAATAACCTGATCTCCCAATGATCAGGCAGAGAAGTGATTTCAGTTACGAGTTGAGAAACGTCGTTCTCGAAAAAAAAAAAAACATCAATAAAAGGAATGAGGCCAATGTGATCTATGGGGGCAGCGTTTCGTTGCCGAATGTGCAAGCGAGATGCTGGGCCTTGGTGGGATGGCACAACCGTAGAGGTTCCTTGTGTAGCGGCGTCCCACCCTATGTTTTATAGTTCTCTCAGCAAGGGAATTACCAAACAAGTCAATCACCAAGGCCAACTCAACCAGGCAACTACAAACTTGGCAATGTCCAGCAGTTTAAGGGTCAGCAGCAGCAGCAGCCGAACCAGGCTAGGATGCAACAACAGCAACAACAGGCGCAGATCAAGCCTAATCAACAACAGATGCAGATGCAACAACTTAAGCAGCAGCAGCAGCAACAACAACAACAACAGCAGCAGCAGCAGCAGCAGCCTGCTCCAGGAACTCCTCAGGCTCAGCGCTTGAAACCTATTTTGAAGCAGTCACCTGCCGTTCCTGCACCTACTCCTCAGGTAGCTGTCCAACAACCAGTTCAAGCGCAAATTCAACAACAACAACAACAACAACCTCAGATGCCTGCTGCTCCTCTCGTCTGTGATGCCAAGCCTGATGAAAATGCTGAGGGAATGGAGGTTTCGGAACAACCAAGATGGAGGCGCAAGACTCCAGGCTGTAAGTATTACTTTCAATACAATAACATGTAATAAAGTTGTCGAGTTTGATGTCACACATGGTCGGTAAAGTCGCAGAAAGTGGAGCAACCCAACGCGAAACGCGCCGGGGATAATATCCTAAATAATAGTGCGATTCCAAGTGAAATTTACGTTATTTTCAGGCAGGTTAACGGCGGGAAGTGAAACTTTAGAATTTTATTATATTTAATACAGGGTGTCTACTAACCGGGAAACCCGGGAATTTTCTTTCTGGGCTAATAAATTTGACTAATATATAGGTCAAACCATTATATTTCGCACGGTCATTTTTTACTAATTTTTAAAATTAATGAAACTTAGTAAAAGTGATTTTGGAAGTATCTGGAACACGAAATGAATATTATTTTGACAAACTATTTATTATTTTTCGTAAAATATGAATTTGAAATGAAGAAAGTATGCAGGGTGCCCACCAGTCAGGGAAAATCAGGGAATTGAAAAAAAATTCAAAAAGTCAGGGAAAGTCAGGGAATTTGAAAATGACAAGGTATATTTAATTTTTTTATTGAAAAGTTATGGTGTTTTTGTTAGCACATAATACTAAAAATTCCAAAACACGATTCTTTTCACCTCCATGTAATTTAATTTTAATGTAATTTTGAAAAAAAAACTTATTTTTCTTCATTGTCTACAATGTATCAGTAGGAATTCAACGATCTACCATATTTTTTCTCCACCGAACATGAACTGCTTTATAGATCTTATTATCTCGGTGGGAACGTTAAAAAATAGAAATTTACAAGGATTAAAACATTTCAATGCGTTTTAATAATTGGCATTAAAATTAGCTAGTCGATTTTACCTAACCTTAAAAAATATCACTCGCAGTTTCACGAATATCAAGTGTTGAATCGAACAGATGTATAGCTAAAAGTGTTTATTAAGTTCAGTGTTCTATTAAAATTATGAAAATTTATTTGAGTTTAAAAAAAAATTTATTTATGCCGATTTATATTTATAATTATAAAATTTAATGGTATTGAAATTGCGAAAATTGGACACTATATTAAAAAGAACTTGAACTATTTGATCGATAAAAAAATTAATTGGCATTCGTCTTTTCAACATTTTCTTCCCGGAAATAGTTTTAAACGTCACTAAAATTACTTTGCTCAAAGAAAACAAGGAATAGCATTCTTCATTTTTAAAATTGGCTTAAACGCATGTGAGGGTTCCT
Organism: Ganaspis brasiliensis; assembly: GCA_037103525.1. Lineage (NCBI taxonomy): Eukaryota > Metazoa > Arthropoda > Insecta > Hymenoptera > Figitidae > Ganaspis > Ganaspis brasiliensis. The sequence continues at coordinate 535,022 of JAZKLR010000327.1, read as the reverse complement.
CTGCAGGAGGTCCTCGGGAAGGTACTTAATGACAGCTCATTAATGAGCTCTTAATGAGTGTTCCCGAATGCTCGCTCGACTCTCCCTACGGGTGGTTAATAGCTCATAATGACTTTTATTAAAAAAAAACTGAAGTATTTTGCCACTTAATACGCCCTAAACGTATGAAGATGGTAAACTATTTTATTATTCAAGTTTATCCAAATTAATAAATTTAGGGCGGTTATTTGCATGAGCAAATAACCTTGTCAATTTTATAGTACTTAAAGTATTTGGACAAACACTAATCTCACGACACATTTCATTTGCTGGATATATATGTTTTGGAAAAAATATATACTTAAGCCTTCTTAAAATAAAAATTCTTTAATTTTGTTTTTTCAGGGCAAATTTCATACCGTTGGAATCATCTGGAGACGCAGATTTCAAATATATAACTTATTTGCTATTTTTCATAAAAAGTATAAAAATTTTTTTTTTTAATAAAAGTCATTATGAGCTATTAACCACCCGTAGGGAGAGTCGAGCGAGCATTCGGGAACACTCATTAAGAGCTCATTAATGAGCTGTCATTAAGTACCTTCCCGAGGACCTCCTGCAGAGGAACCCTCACATGCGTAGGTCATATTACACATTAGTCTCACATTAGACTCACATTAGTAGGTCAGTAAAAAGGATTAAATAGCATTTGTTTCTTCAATATATTCTCCTTGAAAAGGTATTGAAAGGCATTAAACTTTACGTTCCCACGAATTGTATTGAATGGCATTGACTTCATTCGATACTTTATCTGTATTATGGCATTGAATAGCATTCCAGTTTTTCAGAATATTTTTGAGGATTAAAAGGCATTAAAACAAGTTGAGTTATAATCTACTGAGGGCATTAAAGTGGATTAAAGACAAAACAGAAATTCATTGTCATTTAAATGTAGTCAGACGTATGTTTTTTTCAATGCCAAACAATGCCTTTTAATCCACAGCTTCTTACCTGGAAATGAATGCAATTGTAAAATAGACATATTGAAAAAAAGTGAGAATATCGAAAAATTGAAAAATCCCAAAAGACAGTTGTAGAAGAACAAATCAAAAATATTAATACCCAATTTTATTTTATTTATTGAATTTAATTTTTGTACTTTATTGCAAAATAACACTTATAAAAAGTCAGGGAAAATAATTTTTTTGGTCAGGGAAAGTCAGGGAATTTCAAAACGAAAAGGTGGTGGGCACCCTGTTAATTTTGTGTAATTATGCGACAATTATGCAATTGAAACATAAAAAATATACATTAAAAATTAAAACATTAAATATAATATATTCTCATGAAATATAAATGTTATCTACTATTTTTTTTTCTTAAGGGAAGGGACTGGTGAAATATTAATTTTTTAAATTTAATTTTATTGTAATACATAAAAATTAAAAAACAATATTTTTTTGACCATTTTCGAAGTTTAATTTTTTCAAAAAATAGAAATTTTGCAAAATCCATATGATTGGCTGTAAAGATTCATTAAAATCACGTGAAAAAAAATTGTCGATAAAAAATAATTAAAATTGTAGACGGAGTTCAATATTTAAATGAGAGACCGAAAAAATTTAAGCCTATGCTTATGGGTGCCAATTTTTTTTTTACTTTATTTTGGATCTAGATTGTAGATATAGAATCAAAAGGTGTAAAAAAAAAAAATTTTTCTTGCATTTTTAACCATTTTAGTATTTTACGATTTTTTATTTTTTTAAAAAATGTAGAGAATCATTTAAAAAGGCCACAAAAAAATTGGCGATGGAAGAAAATGAAAATTGGGGAAGAGGTTTAATTTTCAAAATTTGCATTTTTTTCAAAAATATGTATCTTAAACTCCGCAAAATATTTATTTTTATATTTTTGACATTGTCCCATAATTTTAGGTCTAAAATTGCACAAAAAAAAAATTGGTAACCCTGAACATCGTGAATTTCCATAAGCTAAAATTTCTCGATTATTTTCTTCGATTTTCTACTATTTTCTTCAATTGCCATTTATTTTCTTCAAGTTTTAATTATTTTCATCAATTTCTAATTAATTTATTTACTTCTGAAATATTTTCTCCGATTTTCAATTATTTTAATCAATTTTTAATTTTTTTCTTCAACTCTAAATTATTTTTTTCAATTACCAATTAATTGATTTAATTTTCAATTATTTTCTTCAATTTTCAATTATTTTCATCAATTTTTAATTATTTTCTTCAGATCTAAATTATTTCCTTCAATTTTTAATTATTTAATTCAATATTCAATAATTCTCGACTTTTTTTAACTATTTTTTTCAATTATCATTTAATTTATTTCACATCTCAATAACTCCTCCAATTTTCAATTATTTTCTTCTATAATCAATAATTCTCGGCTTTTTTCAATTTTTTTTTTTTTTTTCAATTATCAATTATGTTTTTGAAACTAAAATTCAATTCATTAATTATTATTCAACAATTTTCATAAAATCATATTTTCTTCAATTTTTTAATAATTTTTTCAAATTATAATTATATTCTTCATTTTATATTATTTTCTTCAAATTCTATAATTCCTGGGTTGTTCAATTTCTTTTTTCTTTAATTATCACTTATTTTCTTCTACTTTCAATCCAATTGTTCAATTCTTAAATTATTTTCTTTAATTCTCAATTATAATTTTCGACATTCAATTCCATTCTTTAATTTTCATTTTTTTTTAATATTCAATAACTCTAGGCTTTTTACAATGATTTTTTTTAAATTCTCAATTATTTTCTTCAAATTCCCATTTTTTTCATAAATTCTCAATTATTTTCTTCAATTTCCAATTATTTTTTCATATTTCTTTCAGTTTCTCAATTTCTTCTCAATTTTCTTCAATATTTAACAATTCTCAGCTTCTTTAAATTATGTTTTCCCATTTAATAATTCTTGACATTTTTTAACTATTTTTTTTTAATTATCATTTATTTATTTTAGATCTCAATAACTCCGCCAAGTTTCAATTATCAATTATGTATTTGAAACTTCAATTCAATTTATTAATTATTATTAAACAATTTTCATGAAATCACATTTTCTTCAATTTAAATTTATTTTCTATAAATTTCAATTAATTTCTTCAAAAACTCTAGGTTTTTCATAATGATTTTTTTTAAATTCTCGATTATTTTCTTCGATTTTCAATTTTTTTCTTAAATTTCCAATTATTTTTTCATATTTCTTTCATTTTTTTTTCAATTTTCTTCAATATTCAACAAATCTCAGCTTTCTTAAATTATGTTTTTCTTTCAATTACAATGTAAATTGATAATTTTTAAATTATTTTCACCAGTTTGCAATTCTTTCCGTCGATTTTTAAATTTTTCTGCTGTTTTCAAATATTGTCTTCAATTTTTATGTACTTTCTTCAATTTTCAATTATTTTCTTTACTTTTTAATTATTTTGTTTAATTTTCAATTGTTTGCTTCAATATTCAGTAATCTCGACTTTTTTCAATTATTTTTTTTTTAAATCAGTTATTTATTTCATGTTTCAAAACCTCCTTCAATTTTCAATAATTTTCTTCTATTTTCAATTTAATTGTACAATTGTTCAATTATTTTTTTCAATTCTCAATTCATTTCTTTAAATAATAATTTTATTCTTCAATTTTTAATGTTTTCTTCAATATTAAATAATTTCTGGCATTATCCATTTTTTTTTAATTATAAATTATTTTCTTCTTTTTTCAATCCAATTGTTCAGTAACTTTCTTTAATTTTCAATTATTGTATTCGAATTTCAATTTTATTTCTCAATTTTCAATTGTTTTTTTTTTTTTCTCAAATAATTCTGTGTTTTTCCGATTTCAATTTCATTTTTCAATTTTTAATTTATTTCTTCAATTTTTAATTATTTATTTTGATTTTCTATCTAGTTGACCAATTTTCAATTATATTCTTTGAATTTAATAACCATTGTTCAATTTTTTTCAATTATTGTTCAATTGTCGATCAATATTTCCTTTTTTTTTATTTTGTTTCTAATTGTCAAATATTTTTGTCATTGTTCAATTATTTCTTCCCATTATTAATTATTTCTTTTAATTATTAATTGTTTCTTTTAATTCCTTATTATTATTTTTTGTAAAATTTAATATTTAATTCTTCAATTCTCAATTATTTTCTTTGAGTTTCAATTATTTTCTTCAATTTTCAACTGTTATCTTCAATTTTTGTAGCCATTTGTAGGTCTATTTATACTTAAAATATATTTTAAGTTAAGAAGAGAAAAAACTGGGAAAAATAGGAACAAAAACCGAAAAATGACCGGGAATTTTGTGGGACGCAATTAGTAGATACCCTGTAATATGACTTATGTTTTACATAAATATTTAGGTCAAAATATTAAGTTTATAAGAATTAAAATTTCGAAAAATAATTTAAAATAGCAATATCTTCTGTTCTATCAGTCGTATCAAGGTATTCTTTTTTTTTAAATGCTCAGAAAAATATAAGAAATATTTCTATTTTAGGGCAATTTTTTATAATTTTAATATTAAAAAAGTTATTAAATAAAAATTATATAACTTTTACGCAGCAAGATAAAACTCAATGACCCAAATACTAAAACGAGCTTATCTGTGTTATTTTCAAGATTCCAAAAGAAATGAACTACACAATTATTTTCTTCATATTTAATTTTAATAAATTATAAAATGTAGACATTAGAGATTTCTGTTAGTAAACAAATCAATATGGTTGCGCGCGCATTTTTATCTGGCATTACTGCGACTTCGTATAACCATACAGAAAATAGGTACTCTTTATATTTGATTTTTCGGTATTATCTTTATTAACTTTTTTTTACAAAAAATTTTATTACACCTTTCTTGTATAAAATAAAAATAATGATGAAATTTCACTGCGCAAATTTGAAGACTGTCAATTTTGCCAAGATGCTCCGATAGAAATGTCGTTGAGCCCTAACAATTTAGATGTCTGTGTGAAGACAAATGCTGAATATACACTTATTTGATAATTTTTGTCAAATATTTTATTTTATATTAATAATATCGTTTTTTTTTCTTTCTAGTGAAAGTCAATCGCAAATTGAAGCGATTACGCATGAATCAACGTCTCCGAAGAACTCTTCAACCAAAAAATGCGATCATGGTTCTTAATGAGATGAAAACTGGAGTTCAGTTTACCTTCCCGGACACTCAAACTTCCATTTCCAGTTCTCTGTTTCTTGTCCACGCTGAGGTAAATGTATGAACTTGCTTTTTTTTTTTATTTTTAAAAATTCAGACATCACTGCCAATTACGTTTTATCATCCTTTTTTTTTATTTATGGGACATTCCATTCAAACTGTTGCACCTACAAAAATGATTTAATTATATAATAAAATAATTTTTTTTTAAAAAGAACCTTTTTTGCGATAGTCTTTTGTGGGTATAGCGGTTTAAAATGGAATGCCCCTTATTTATTTTCTTTTAAATTTAACATTAACGATGTCTAATAGTTAAATATCTAATTTTATCATCTCTATTCTTACATTTAATTTCTTTTCTAGATCGATGGAAAGACTTACGTTGGTCAAGGACTTTCGAAGCCACTTGCCCGTCAAAATGCAGCTGAAAATGCTCTCAAGTGTCTTCTTTTGGAGAAAATGACAGCTGCTTCAATGAAAGCTCGAATTGACGCCGAATGCGATGGACAAAATCTGACTGCAGACTCGTCCAAAAATGATGAGAGTAACGAGATTTGTGAAAAAATGGAGACTACCTGTGAGGATCCCGATGATATTCCCTGGTGTTCAGTGGCCAGCTTTGCTTTGTACAAACTGTTCCTTGACTGGCAAAATCAAGGAACTGTCGTTCCCGTTTCAAGACCAGGAGTCTCTCCGGGAAAAGGAAAGAAGGACACAAAACCAGTCGTGCAGAAGGAATTGCCAACTAATGCTACAACAGTACACCCAGTCATGCTCTTGAATCAAATGAGAGCGGGATTAATTTATACCGAAGTCAATCGTGTTGGAAATCCTCCAAACACCATGTTCACTCTGGGAGTTGAAATTGACGGAGTCGAATATACTGGAACAGGTACAGTTGCTTGTCTATGTTTATATTTTAATTTGTTTAAATTAATCAAAATTCAATCCCTCAATTAGTAAAATTGTCAGGAAATTAAATAATGGAAAAATGTAGACTTTTTGCAAAATTTAAATAATAGGCTTTACAGACGTTTTGGACAATTTTATCTCCTATTTTTCACAAAAATACATTTTAAGTCGCATTTATTTTAACAGTTCGAAGTCTCACTTATTTTAACTTATCGGCCAATCAAAACTAACATTTTCATTGGTTGCTGCGAATTGGATCAGCCAATCAGAGAAGTTCTCTATAAGTACATGGAAGTTAAAATAAGTGCGACTTTTGTCATGGATTTGCGTAAACGGGGTTAAAATAAGTGAAGCTTCAGTGTACATCAAGATAAAAACTGGGAATTAGTAAAAAGATTAGATAATTTTTAACGTAATTCGGAAATTTTTGTGAAATTTCAGAAATTTGTAGATAAATATAAAGAAATATGTACGCAAAATTAAGAAAATTAGGTAACACCAAAGAAAAGTTAATAAATTGTATTAATAAATTCTTTAACGTCCTCCAAATATTAATTTCAAAAACGGTGATGACCGTTAATAACCGATAATAAGATGACCGATAATAAATTGTAAAAAAAGAACATAAAAACGTAAAAAAATAGAGGAGATAGTTTGTTTAAAAAATAAGAAAATTCTTTTAAATAAAAAACTCGTGGACATTATTATAGAAATAAATAAAAATTTAAAAAAACAAAACAAGAATGAAACAGTTATAAAAATATATTAAAAAAAGTAGAAACTCTTTTAAAAAAATTAAACTATTTACGGGCATTAGTTTTTAGATTAAAAAAAAGAAATAAGATAATTAAAAAAACGTTAAAATATACAGCTGAAGAGAAAAAGGTTTTCAAATTAAAAAAATTAGAGAATTATTTTATAAATTATAAAAAAATGAATAAAATTTTGGAAATTTTTTTAAAATTAACTTAAGAAGATAAGTGATTCTATGAAATTGAACGATGTTAAAATAAGAGTATTGAGTACAAGCTTAGATTTATAAAATATAAAAATAAAAGAATCTTCAAAAAATTAAAAAATAGAGAAATTTAAGAAATGTAGATAAAAGCATCGAATTAATGTTTTCAAAAATTTGTAATTATGAGATAAAAACTAAACAATTTAAAGGAAAGAAAAATGTTTCTAAAAAATAAAAAATAATGACAAAAATTAAAGAATTAATTAAAATGCAAGGACTAAAAAATTCTGAAACAACAAGAAATTTAAATAAATAGGAAGAAAAGAAAATAGACAAATGTTTTTTTTTTCTTAATATGACAAACTGTAAAATATAATGTAAAAAGTACAAAAAATATAAAAATTTGGTAAAAATCAACTAAAAAATTAGAATTAATATAAATAAAAAAATTTAGAAAAATTATACAACAAAAAAAGAATTTTTTTCAAAAATAAGAAATTAAATATAAGATAAAAATTAAATAGTTTAGAAAAAGTGAATTCTCTTAGAAATCTCGTAAGAATTAAAAAAAGGATTATTGTTAATATGGAAAATAATTAATATTTAAATATTATGCATTAATGAATATGAGTTAATTGACGTTTGCAATTTATTTAAATTATAATGACTTAAAGATATAAAAATTTAATGGTATTTTTTGCTGTCTTTATACCAAAAGTTTGTAAATCGTAAATATTTTGATTTTCTGTGTTCGCACAATTTTTTTTGTAATTTTATAAAAAGTACAATATTAAAAATGAAAATTTCAAGATTTTATCCACAAATTTCTGGATTTTTTTGTTGAACATATGATTAAGTTCTAAAATTAATTATTTAGAATATTTATTTCATAGAATTTCATTAGGAAGAATCTTCTTTTAGTCGAAATTTCCCATTTTCGAACATGTTTTCAATCGAACATAAATTAATCCTAATTTTGACCTAACAGAATTTTTATGTCACAGAATTCCTGTTTAACAGAAATTTTTTTTTAACCAAAAGAATTCAAATTTAAACGAATTCTAATTTAGTAGACTTTTTATTTTACAGACTTTTAGGTTAATCGAATTTTTAAATACCAGAATATTCATTTGACAGAATCTTGATTTGTCCGAAATTGCAATTGGACGAAAAAGTATCAGTCAGAAATATTTTGTCTCGAATTTTGAAATTGACCAAACAGAAAATATAAAAAATTGCAATTAAATAAATAAAAGAAAAGAAAAAGTCTTCTAAATTAAAATTCGTTTAAATTGAATTTCTTTTGAATGAAAAGTTGGTTAAAAAGAATTTCTGTAAATTGAAAATTCTGTTAAATATGAATTTGGTGACATAAAAATTCTGTTAGGTCAAAATTAGAATTAATTGATGTTCGATTGAAAACATATTCGTAAATGTGAAATTTCAAGTAAAAGAAGATTCTCCCTAATGAAATTCTATAGAATCAATATTTAAAATAATTAATTTTAGAACCTAATCATACGTCCTATTTTACCAAAATTATCTTAATTGTGTTTTCTTAAAAATTCCAAATGATAATAGTTGTAATGGAAAAACGAAAAAATTAACAATTTAATATTATTTTTTGCAGCCAAAAATAAGAAGGATGCGAAGAAGGCAACTGCAAAAGTCGCCTTGAATACTCTCTTTGGACTCAATTACCCAGAAGAAGCTAAGGTCGATCATTCAGAAGATATTCCAATGTCTTAAATGTATTATTAAATATTCTTTTTTTTTTAAATTTTGTATGAGTTTCGTGCTCATAATGACGTGAATATTTCACACTCTGTTTCTTAACACATATTTGTAGGATGTAATACACGTATTACATTGTAGCGTCATTTAGAATTAAGCTGATTGATCATTATAGAAACCGAACGTAAGAGATTTTGGAGAAGTGGTTTTTATTTTTAAGTTCATTACACGTCAATTTAAGTAGTATTACTTTCCGAATATAATGCGTAATTTTACAAAAAGACATTTTTAAGGACGTTAAAACATTAGATTCGAGGATAATCACTTGAAACAAAGCAACGGACATTTCATTTTGGACATTAGGAAGACATTCAAGGCTGGAATTTTTTTTAATAATAGAATGAAAACAATTGAATGTACAGGAGCAGAAAAATGTTTTTTTTTAATATTTTTCGGGTAATACATTTAATGATTGTATTGAGAATATTATCATTATAAATCACCGAGTGATGATTTGTGAGAAAGATTAGAAAGTAATTTTCACATTTTATAATTTTAATGTTTTGTGAACATTTTCATCTTGCTTCTTAATTTAATGTACAATAAATTACACATTCAACTGGAAAACTTGGTGTTTTTTATTTATTTAGTATTCTTATTCCTACAATTTTATTTTTACGACATTCAATAGACTTTTTTCAGATTTTTTAAAAAGAATATTTCCATAGATGTTTTTATTTCTTTAAAGATTCTAAGTTTTTTATTTTTCTTTTTAAAAATACTTTTGAAAATATTCTTCTCTACTTTTTCTATATGAGCATTTTTTTTCGTAGGTTGAATATAATTTTTTAAATGAGAAATCAGTTGTATTTGAATAAAAATTACACTTGAATTTTTATTAGAAACGACAATAGTCAAAGTTAAGGTTATTTTTTCTCAAACGGCTTCCACAATAAAATTCTTAATTTTCTTCCTATAATTAAAGGATGTATATATTCAAAATTTAATCTGAAAATAACTATTAATAATATAATAAAAAAAAAATATTAAACATTTCATTTCTTTCAAAAAATAGTTTAATTAAAGCATCAATTTTGGAAATTAAAATTATAAGTCTTCTTTTATTTTTTTGAAAGCTAAAAAATAAATTTTATCTTTAATTTACAAAATTATTGTTTTAATTAAACTATTTAGCTAATATTTTATTAATTATTTTAAAATTGCGATTTTGATTAAAAAGTAACTTTAAATTTATTAATTTGAATATATAAATACAAAAATGTGATGTTACTCTAAAATTTTTTATCAGATTGTTTATCTGATTCTTTCTTAATTTTTCTTATATTTATTTGAACGTGGGGAGAGGGGGTGAAATATTTTCTTACGTGAATTTTAATAATTTTTACAAATTTATTTAATTTTTTCTTACATTTTATCTATTACATTCTCATCCTAAATTAGAAGGTATTAAATTTGTGCGATTTTTTAACGATATATTTATTCTTTCGAATCTTCTTGAAATTTCTTGATTTTTTAAAAAAGTTTCTTGAAACTTTTTTTATTATTGGAGGATTTTTTCATTACTTTTGTATATTTTCTAATATTATTTACTACTTCTTACATTTTAGTAGATTTTTTACAAATTTATATTTTTTTGTAATTTGTTCTTATTTTAAATAGTTTTTATAGGTTTTAAAAAAAATATTTGAAAGAAATGGGAGATATTTTTAACAAAAACAAACTGTAAAACTCTTCCTTTTTTCGCTTTTTCTTCAAACTTTTTAACTTGAAAAATGTATCATTCTTTTATAGATACAGGACTTTTGCCAGTTTTTCTTTGAACTTTTAATTAATTTTCAAACTTCATCGTCATTTTCCCATTTCTTGAAAATGTTTTTCCTTTGAAGTCATAATTAAATTTTCAATGTAAATCAAAAACTTTGATTAAATTAAAGGGGTTTTTAATTTTATTTTTATATGTTAATAGATTTATTATAAATGAAAATAAATTGTTTTTGTTAATAATATATTTAATATTAATATTTTATAGAGTAAATTATTTTACTAAATTTTTATAAATGAAAAAATATTGGAATTTAAAAGGTTAATTAATATAATTTGAAGGTCAAGAAATAAGGAAGAATTTAATAGGTATTTAGTCAGCTATGATTTCTTATTTTTCACATTTAAGCAGGCAGTGTATTTTTTTTACATTTTTTCATGAATTTAAATTTCTTAATTTTACTAATTTTTTTAGAGGCTTTTATTTTATGTAAATTTGATCTTGCATTAAATTTTGTCATTTTATTATCTTAGAAATTTTTTCCTTAAAACACTGTTTCATTTTTGTTTTTAGTGAACTCTAAAATTATAAAATACTTACTTTAATACACATTCGGAACTGTTTTCTAATCCGTTAACCAATTTTGCTCTTTTAAAAAAAAAATTTATTTTGTTGTTTCGAAAATCCATCTCGAAAAATCTCTTAAAATACGAAATATTTACAGAAAGGAAATTTAAAAATGGATCAGACTTGAGCGCTCTTCGAACCCAATTTCACAATTTACAAAAAGCAGACTTGTAGAAAAGTTTCAAGAAAACCTGAGTGCAGAGAAAACAGGCAGATGAACACATTGCTTGATACCGCATCCAGTGCCAACTCTATTTAATTAAATTTTTATAGATTATTACATTTTTCTTAAAAAATAAAATTTTAAATTTCTTAAATATTTTTAATTTAAAATTTTTAAGTTTATCCTTTAAAATTTTTAAATCAAAAAAAATTATAAATAATCTCAAAAATGTTTGAATTAAATTAATTTATTAAAAAGGATAGTTAGGCTATATTATTATTTTAATTAAATTAAAAAATTATAATTTTATATTCAATTAAATTTTCTTTTTCTTATCATTTATTTTTATCGTTAAATTATTTTACGTAAAGATTTAGGATTATAATAAAAAATTATTTTAACAATAATTACTAAAACATAAAATGAATAAATAATTCCGAATAATACTATTAGTACTAACTTTAAATAAATTTTCATTAATCTCAAATTATTTCTTATTCAAATTACATTAAACTCTTAAAAAAATTAATGTTATTCAGTCAATAAAATTATAAAATGTTTTGAAATTAAAGAAAATTACTTGAAAATCATAGAAATAAATTGAAAAAATGAGAATAATGAAAAATTGGGGAAAATAATTGAAAATTAAAGGAAAAAAGTGAAAATTTTAAAATTAAATTAAAATTTGAAAAAATAATTGATAAATGAAAAAAAATTATGAAATGACGAAAATAATTGACAATTGAAAACAAAATTCAAAAAATGGCTACAATAATACACAACCAAAAAAAATAATTAAAAAAATCAAAGAATAATTATACAATTTTAAGATAATAATTAAAAACTGAAAAAATTGTCGGAAATAATTGAAAATTGCGGAAAATAATTCATAATTGAAGAAAATAGTTGACAAATGATGCACAATTGTTCAATTATTCTCTTCGGTTCTTAATTATATTTTAAAATTTAAATTACCATTCTTAAATTAAAATTTTTTCCTCAATTTCAATTATTTTGTTCGATTTAATTCTTCTCAATCCAGTTGTTCAATTATTTTTTTTAATTTATTAATTATCTTCTCTAATTTTTAGTTATTTCTTACAATATTTAAAATTTTTATTAATTCTCTTAAAATTTTACAATTATTTTTCAACGTTTTCAATAATTTTTAATTTTTTTCCCGCCTTTCGACAATTATTTTTCTCCATTATCAATAAAATAATGTATTTTTCAGTTTTTAATTATTTTCTTCCATATTCAATAACTTTCGGCCTTTTTCAAATACTTTTTTCAATTTTTAATTATATTCTTTAAATTTGAATTTCAATTTTCAATTTTCAATTATTTTATTCAATTTTAATTATTTTTTTCGATTTTCAATCCATTCGTTTAATGCGCAATTATGTCCAACAATTAATCCTATATTTTTCTTCATTTTTTAATTTTTAATTATTTTCTTTAAATTTAAAGTTGTTGCTATATTTTATCCATTTTTTTCAGTTGTCTATTAATCTAGTCATTTTATAGATATTTTCTTCAATTTTTTTAATTATTCTCATTTTTCAATTATTTCTTTTAATTATTGACTATTTTTCGCAATTTGAAATTATTTCCTACAATTTTTTCAATTTGCAATTAGTCTCTTAAAGTTTTATAATGATTCTTTGAGTTTTTCAATTATTTTGTTGTTGTTGTTGTTGTGTATTAAATCTAGCCATTTTTCGAATTTTCTGTTCAATTGCGAATTATATTCAAGTTTTGTAATTTTTCTTCATTATTATAAATGTTTTTTTAATTTCAGTTTAATTTTTAAATTATGAATTTATTTCGTCAAGTTTTTATTATTTTTTTCAAATTTTTATTACTTTCTAAAGTTTTCAATTATTTTCTTCAATTTCAATTTTTTTTTGTTTTGATTTTCAATCCTGTTGTTCAATTTGGTTTCAGCAATTATTCCTATAAGTAGCAAAAAAAAACGCGCGCCAGCGCGCGATTAGTTTTTCATACATTTTAAAAATTATAAAATACAATAATAAATATAAAAAATCGGTAAATAATATTTATCTAATAAGAAGAAAAAAATATTTTAAATATAATATTTAAAAATCAATAAATATAAATAAAGTAAATATTTATTTAGGACAAAATTTATAATATTTTAAAAATAAAAAGAATTGCAAAAAATAATTGAAATTAAACAAAATAATTGCAAATTTTGCAAATTAATTGAAAAAAAATAATAAAAATCAATTAAAAATTGGGGAAAATAATTTAAACAATCATAAAAATGTTTTAAACATAAAGAAAATAATTTAAATTTGAGAAACTTGGGAATCTTAAAAGTAAATTACATTAAATATTTTAAATAAAGGAAAGTTAAACAGAATTTGAGAAAAATGCTTAAAACTTTCAGAAGTTCATTGAAATAAAAGAAAATAATTAAAAATTAGAGAAAATAAATGAAAAAAAGAAAAAAATAATTTAAAATTGAACAGAACAAGTTTTAATTAAAGAGAATTTAAGTAAAAACTTTTTGTTAATTATAAAAAAGAACGAAAAAAAGAACGAAGGTAATTGATAATTGAAGAAAATAATATAAAAAATAATATAAATAATGAAATAATTGAAGTCAGATAAATAGTTAAAATTTTTTGAAATTATGAAACAAATGTAAATACTTGAAAATTAAAGGAAATAAATTTTGGAAAATAATTGAAAAATGTTTTTAAATTTTATAACTTGCCGAAAATAATTAAAATATGATACAAACAATGATAAGTTGTAAAAAATATATTCAATATATTTTTAATTTCAATTCTTCTTATAATTCGGTTTCTTAATAGTATTTTATAGTTAAAATCATTAATCAAACGAATTTTATTGAAAAAAAAGCTATTAAAATTTCTCCTTCCTGATTATTTAAAAAAAGAGAAGAATTACAAGCCTTGAATAACATTTTCTTAACAACCGTACGGTAAATTAATTAAATATTGTAAAAGTTGTATTATACTATATATTAATTTCTTTTAAAATTTGTAAAGCAGTTTTTTTAATTAATTAAAATACTAGCAAAATAAAACGCGCGCCAGCGCGCGATTATTTTTTCATGCATTTCAGAAAATATAAAATACAATAATAAATATAAAAAATCGGTAAATACTATTTATCTAATAAGAAGAAATAAATATTTTAAATATAATATTTAAAAATCAATTAATATAAATAAAATAAATATTTATTTAGGACAAAATTTATAATATTTTAGAATTAAAAAGAATTGCAAAAAATAATTGAATTTAAACAAAATAATTGCAAATTTTGCAAATTATTTGAAAAAAAAATGAAATCAATTAAAAATTGTGAAAACTAATTTAAACAATCATAAAAATGTTTTAAACATAAAGAAAATAATTTAAATTTGAGAAAAATACTTGAGAATATTAAAAGAAAATTAAAACAAAATTGAATAATAAAAAATTAGAGAAAATAATTGAAAATTGAAAAAACATGGTTAGAAATTGAGATAAATAAATTAAAATTTGACAAAACAATGAAAGAAATTACATAAAATATTTTAAATAAGGGAAAGTTAAACAAAATTTAAGAAAAATACTTAAAACTTTCAGAAGTTCATTGAAATAAAAGAAAATAATTAAAAATTAGAGAAAATAAATGAAAAAAAGAAAAAAATAATTAAAAATTGAACAGAACAAGTTTTAATTAAGTAGAAATAAGTAAAAACTTCTTGGCAATTATGAAAAAGAACGATAAAAAGAACTAAAGTAATTGAAAATTGAAGAAAATAATATAAAAAATAATATAAATAATGAAAGAATTAAAAAGTCAGATATATAGTTAATAATTTTTGAAATTACGAAACAGATGTAAAGAATTAAAAATTGATGAAATTAAATTTTTGAAAATAATTGAAAAATGTTTTTAAATTTTAAAACTTGAAGAAAATAATTAAAATATGATACAAACAATGATAAGTTGTAAAAAAATAAATGACATTTAAGTGTGATAATTGAAAAAACTACAGAATTTTTTTTAAATAAAGAAAAAATAAATGAAATTTGAAAAAAATACATGAAGATAGAAATCAATTAAAAAAAAAAAATAACTGAAAATTGGAGAAAAGAATTGAAGAAATAAGCTAAAAGTAATTGAAATTTACGATAATTAATAAACAAATTTTGAAATTATGAAAACAAAAAAAATAATTAAAAATTGAAGAAAACAATTGAAATTTTAGAAAAATTCTTAAAAATCTTAGAAAAAGTAATTTTAGAAAATATGAAAGCAAATAAAAATAATTAAAAATTGAAGAAATAATAGAAATTTGAGGAAAATACTTTTAAAAAAATTTAGAAATTAATTTTATAAAATGAGAAAAACTAAAAATTGGAGAAAAATCTGGAAGAAAGCTAAAAATAATTGAAATTTACAATAATTAATTTAAAAAAATGTTTGAAATTCTGATAACAAATGAAAATAATTCGAAATTAAAGAAAATATTTGAATTTTCAGAAAAATACTTAAAAATCTTAGAAAATAATTTTAGAAAATGAGAATAATAATTAACAATCGAGAAAAATAATTGAAAAATGATAAAATTAATTCAAAATTGAAAAAATAATTGAAATATGCTGAAAATAATTTAAGATTGAGAAAGAAAATTGAATTATGATGAAAATAATTTAAATATGAAAAATTGAAAACATTCAATAAAATTTGAGAGAAATAACTGAAAAAATCATAGAGTATATGTTTAGAAAAAAATAATAATTACAAAATTACTTAAAAAATTTTAATTAAAGAGAATAATTAGAAAATTGCAGAAATAACGAAAATTGATGAGAATAATTGCAATATCGGATAAATAATTGAAATTTTTAAAAGTAATGACAAAATAATGAATATAATTATAATTTGATGAAAATCAAGAAGAATTGCAGAATTTATTTTTAAGCAAAAGAAAATAATTAAAAAATTGTTATATAATGGAAAATTGATGACAATAATCTAAATTTGAGATAATAACTGAAAATTTAGGAAATTAATTGCATGTGTATATATTTTAAACTTCTTCAAAAACCATAATAAACTTTTAAAGCATTTTTCGAAACTTTTTTTTTACACAAATGATAATTAAAAACCAGCACAAAATAAGATAACAGGGACTTACTTCACTTCAGTTTTTAAAACGTGGACAGAAAAAGATGAATAGTTGTAAATTATATTTTAAAGTTATGCCAAAATGATAAAAATAATTATAAATCGAAATTATAAATTATAAATTAAAAAAATAATGGTAAATTCACAAAACTAACTTAAATTTTCGATGATTATTATAAAATTTAGGATTAAATAATTATATATTGATAAACTAAACAAAATAATTAAAATTTAAAAAGTGGTTATTTAAGACTTAGAGAGAAACTTTAAAAATAATTAGAAATTGCAGAAAATAATTGAAAAATAATAAAAATTAATCAAAATTGAAATAAATAAACGTAATTTGAAATATTTAATTGAACAAATACAGCATTTTTTAAAAATTAGAAATAATAATAAATAATTGAAATTTCAGAGAAATTATTGAAAAAATTATGGAATTTTAGAAAAATACTTGCAACTCTTAGAAATTCATTGAAAAAAATGAAGAAAATATTTAAAAATTAGAGAAAATGATTGAAAAATTATTTTAAAATTAAAAACTTGAAGAAAATAGGTACTTAAAATATAATAAAACAATGAAAGTTAGAAATTGAAATAAAGAAATAAAATTTGAAATAAATAGTTGAAAAAGTGCAGCATTTTTTATAAAATAGACAAAAAATAATTAATTCTTCAGAAAAATACTTAAAAAAAATTAGAAATTAATTGAAAAGAATAAGAATAAATAAAAATTGAAGAAAAGAATTGAAGAAAGCTGAAATAATTTGAAATTTAAGATAATTAATAATTTTTTTTTTAAATTATAAAAATAACTGAAAATAATTAAAAATCGAAGAAAATAATTGAAATTTGATTTTAAAATTTGGAACTTGAAAAAAATAATGGAAGTATGATACGAACAATGATAAGTTAAAAAATAATGACATTTCAATGAAATGACAAAATTTTTTTTAAATAAAAAAAATATTTGAAATTGGAGAAATCTACTTGAAGACCATAAAAATTAATTGAAAATTAAATGAAGTAATTGAAATTTCAGATAAATGCTTTAAAATTTAGGAAAATCTAAAACAAATGAAATAAATTGAAAATTGAAGGTAATAAATTTTAGAAAATAATTGAAAAATAATTGTAAAATTTGAAACTTGAAGATAATATTTGAAATATGATACAAACAATGATAAGTTATAAAAAATAATAAGACTTAAGTCAAAAAATTACAAATTTTTTTTTTAAAGAAAAAGAATAATTGAAACTACATTAAGATTCTAGAAAATAATTGAAAAATATGAGAATAAATAAAAATTGTAGAAAAAAATTGAAGAAAGCTCAAAATAATTGAAATTTACGATAAATAATAAAAAAAATTTGGAAATTAAGTAAACAAATAAAAATAATTAAAAATTAAAGAAAAAAAATTGAAATATTAGAAAAATACTTTAAAATCTTTAAAAGTGATTTAAGAAAATGAGAATAATAATTAACAATCGTGAAAATAATTGAAAAATGATCAAATTAATTCAAAATTGAAAAAAATAATTGAAATATGCTGAAAATAATTTAAGATTGAGAAAGAAGATTCAATTATGATGAAAATAATTTAAATATGAAAAATTGAAAACATTCAATAAAATTTGAGAGAAATAACTGAAAAAATCATAGAGTATATGTTTAGAAAAAAATAATAATTATAAAAATTTTTAATTAAAGAGAATAATTAAAAAATTGCAGAAATAACGAAAATTGATGAAAATAATTGCAATATCGGATAAATAATTAAAATTTTTAAAAGTAATGCCAAAATTATAAATATAATTATAAATTGATGAAAATCAAGAAGAATTGCAGAATTTATTTTTAAGCAGAAGAAAATAATTAAAAAATCGTTATATAATGGATAATTGATGACAATAATCTAAATTTGAGATAATAGCTGAAAATTTAGGAAATTAATTGCATGTGTATATATTTTAAACTTCTTCAAAAACCATAATAAATTTTTAAAGCACTTTTCGAAACTTTTTTTTACACAAATGACAATTAAAAACCAGCACAACAAAATAAAATAACAGGGACTAACTTTAATTCAGATTTTAAAACGTGGACAGAAAAAGATGAATAAATTAATATAAATAAATACTAACTAACTTCAGGAGTTCACGGAGATTATTATTATTATTTAATAGTCATTTTGCGCGTTTTGTTACTGTTTCCATGTAAAAATCCCAACTTTATAAATTAATATCTTAAAAACAGAACGGTAAATTTCAATAAAATTGTAACCATACATGTAAAATAATGCATTTAATATGTTATTGAAATTTTGTAAGAATCTGTAGAAAATCGATTTTTAGGATAAACCTCCTTAATGCGTTGGTGTTATATTATCATTAAAAACTAAATGAAAGATTTAAATGAAACTCGTATTATTTAATAGCACCCTTTATTTCAAGATCGTGTAACTGAATAAAATTCACTTAACTCGTTGAATCACAGCATGCTGAATACCTGTCTCTCATTTAAAATTTCTCAGGTTAATTATATAGCTCGACTAATATGATTATTGTTCCAAAACTTTAATTTCAATAATGTCACAAATAAATGCACAAGTTGCTAAACTAAACAATCGTATCATTCATTGAACAAGATATTAACAAAATTACAGAAATCTATTATAGTGAAACAAAAATATTTTAATTATATAGCTGTCTTGTACTTGACCATCGTTTATGCGATTGGTACATTCGAAGATAAGAACGCTTTTTGCTTATATAACGGTACGCAGGATTTTTGTGCGATAGTATTGGAAAAATACAAAATTTTGAAATTCGAACAGACAGGGGTCTTTTTCGGACGACTTTTTTTTTTTAAGTATACAGTCGAATCGCTTGAAAATCCAAGAAGTGATCAACTTTTGGCTCTGCAAACTTCATATGGAAGATATATCACGCACTAACGTGCTCTACTATTAGAATTTACAATAAAATTTTTTTTTTATAACTGCTACACTGCAAATTGGTAAAACTTCTACAATTTCTGACGTGATTTTTTTTTTTTTTCATATGCCAAGATAAAACTCGTGTAGAAAGTAAGAGAAAATTTCCATTTCCTAAGACAACTTTATCTGCGTAACATTTTATTATTGGCCAACTTTTTTGTATTTCATTTAATTATGTGTCATGTAATTATGCGTAGTTTACAGTAGGCGTTGAGAATGAAGAAATATCATATTCTTTCCTTTCGGATTGAAAATTGTTTTTATCATTATACATTATATGGTTCAGCGTTGATGATAGATTCGAGCTTGGCACATGCGAATTGTAACGTATTTGCTATGTTTATTATATACAAATATATCTTTTTCATATTTATGACTGAGTCATACATATTAATATGCGTTAGATGTATTTTTTTCATTTTATAATTTATTGTAGATAAGAAATCTGCATTTGATATTAATGTAGACCGTAAGAGGCAGTTGGGACGATTCTGGAATAGCGCAATTACAAAACTTCGTGGCTAAAATCAAAACGATGTTATATATTATAATTATATAGTACAACCTAAAAGGAAAAATATACATTTCGTCGAGAAACACTTAAATTTGTCAATAAAAAATTGTAATTTGTACTCTTTAAAATAGAAGTGTTTAAAAACAGAGTGCTGTTTTCTTCTTCTGACTAGAGAAAGACTTGGGAGAATTTTTTTCATCAATGACTCGCAGATTAAGAGGAAATCCAAGACTTCAACTTTTTTTTTCCTTTTTTTTTTTTTAATTAACCGTGGCATATTATATTCTAGACTACTTATAATTCTTCTTAACATTACAATGCTTAATTTTAAGAAAAAACGTGAAGATATCAGAAGAGTCGCTTCCTTGGTCCTGTTTCGTCTTGGATCGAAGACTTTTTTTTTCTCGAGATTAAATCTTATCTTAAACGTTATCCACGGCAATATTTGCTACAACAAAGTTTTTATACAGGCAAATTATTTACACAAGAGTTTATTCGGTTCTGAAACATTCGAGAAAGTAATTTAGAAAACACTAACAATAGATTTTCAAAATTTTCTACTTACATCTCTTAAAAATGTTGTAAATTGTTATTTCTAATGTGTAAATGCGATTGAGAATGCAAAACACAAAACCTCATTGTTTTATGACAAAAAAAAAAAGATTAGAATAAATGAAACAACTTTTTTGATGATATTAAATCAAATTTTAGTAGCTTTTTGTGAAGATTTGTGTTTCGCATAACTTTGAGATGCGATTAATTTAGAAATATACATACAATGTTTTAAAAACGCAATTTTTTTATTATTTTCTCGTGATCTGAGAGTCAACATTTTGTCGTTCTATTATTATAATTATTATTAATTTTTATTATTTTTATTAATTATTATTTATAATTACTATTATTTATTATTTGATCAAATCAATTCTCACGTGACGATTCAGTCTGAAGCCTTTAAAAAACCACAGCCAATGAATGAAAAATATATTTGGTCGAATTTCTTCTTGGTGAGATATATTTTAAAGATATGTGTAATGTCGAGAATAGAAAGAAAAACTTCCCAATCTTTATAATTTAAATATTAATATTAACTATTTTTCATCTGCAAAATTTTAAAAATCTCTTTTTAATTCTCAGGGCTTTCTAAACCAATTTAACTCCAATTTGATTTTTAATTTTGGTTCTACATCATAAATATATAATTTTCCATCCTCAATTTAATGTTAATTTTGAGTTTATTTTTTAAAGTATGGTTTAAAAACTTCCAAATATTTTGTACTTATCACAATCTAGAAAATTGTTTTTCGTCCCAAATAAAAATATTTTAAATATCAATTTCACCTAAATTTTAAAAGATCCAGTTGTACATTTTTCAGAAAAAATTAGGTTCAGCTAAAATTTCTTATCAAATAATAATTATTTTACATTTTGTTTTTTGTTTCAATCCAATTATAATCTGTAATTTTTACAATACATTTAACAAATAAATAATAATTCATTTTTCGTGTTAAAACATTCTCTGCAAATTTATTTGTTAGATTTTGTTAAATATTTTGTTTAAACAAATTTTATTTGTCTAATAACTTTCAAAAAAAATATTCTTGAACAAAATCTAACACATAAAATTGTAGAGAATGTTTCAACAAGAAAAATGAGCTATTATTTGTTAAAATTGGATGATAAACACAGATTTTAATTCGATTTAAAGAAAATCATAAAATGTTATATAAATTATTTAACAACAAATTTTAGCTCAACTTAATTTTTTCTGAAAAATGTGCGTCTTTCAAAATTTGGTGAAATTGATTTGAATAATATTTTTATGTAGGGGTGAAAAACGATTTTCTAGTTTGAGGTTATGTAAATAGAACAAAAAGATGAAGAAAATAATGTTGAGAAAGGTTAAATCACGGGTAAAAAGTATTAATAAAATAAAAAATTTTAAAGATACTCCATGTCAAGTCGGAAAGAAATCTGCGTCTCTGATTGGTTCGTAATATTCTCAGAAATTTCCCAACCAATCCGAAACGAAGATTCGTTTCCAACATGAAGTCAAGTATCTTTACATTTTGTTATTCTATGGTCGTATTAATGTCACTTTTTCCCTCTCTCGACATCATATTTCTTTTATTAAACATAATATCTTTAGTTTGTTTAACATATAAAACGGAGCAAATTTATTTGGTTTTTTATTTGTTCTTCTGCTGCTGTTATTTCAAAAACTTATATGAAACTAATTCGTCTTATCGAGAACAATGTGATATAAGTGAAAAATCATCTACAAGATAATTTTCATGTCATTTTTTTCTGTCATTATTCCTGCCATTTGCTGTAGAGGCGAAAAAAAGGTAAAAAAAACTACAACGAAATTACTTTTAAATATAGTTGTATAAATGATAATAAATTTAAAAACATGTTTTTAAAAAGTTGTTTTTAAAATTGTGATTAATTTTATAAATTTTGAAAAAGTATTACCTTCTTATATTTATAAATATGATTTAAAAAATTTTATAAAAAGCATATTTTTGATTTTTTTTTTAATTTTTATCAAATTTAAAAATTTAATGATGTAAAATCAAAATGAAATCCACTCCTTTGTGTTAAATTGATTAATAAACCTTCTTACATTAATTTTTATCGAATTAATTCTATTTATGTATAATAAAAAGTCTAAATTTTAAATAAATTTTTAATTAAAAATTAATTGTTTATATTAACAAAAAATGACTAAATTCACAAAAGCAAAACATTAATATAAATTGAAAATTTGTACTCAAACGTGTTTGTTGCATTTATAAAAATTAACAACTTTTTGTGCTTAAAATATTGGTTTTGTTATTTTTGTGAAACTTTTTCAAATAAATAAACATTCCATATATTTTTCTTTTTATTTGATTAAAATCGGGTTTTCAAAGATTTCATAAACCAGTTCCATGTTTAATTTATATTTGTATTTTTGTGGAATGTGTAGAGACTGATAATTGTAATTTTGATCACTTAGTGCAACCAAAATTTCAAAGAGTTTTCCAACTTTTCTAAATTCATAAAATGTTGGCAAATTGATCCAGTTCTATTATTTCAAATATACGTTCTAATATCTTAGTATTTTTATTTATTTATAATTTGTCATAAATATTAAATACATGGTTTATCAATAAATTATTATTTTTATAAAATTTAAATAGTATTGTTTAAATAACTAAATAATTAATTTTTAAACATCAGTTAATTGAGATTTAACAAATTTTCTAACTAACGATTATAATTAAATTATTTACGGGTTTCCTATCTACTATAAAAATACGTAAAGTTAATTCTTTTCACTCATGATCAAATCCTATGACTAGAAACACCTTAAGAATAAATTATAAAAATAAAAAAGTGATAAATACTCTTAAAGTTTTAATTAATTTTTAGAATTTTTAAGACTGTTAGTTACTAGTTTAATTTTGAAATAGTTTTTCTCGAAAATTCAGAATAGATTCCTTTAATTCTTTGTTGTATTATAAAGTTAGTTTAACTGATTAATTATTCACCTGACTATAATATAAAAATTTTTTATTTAATTTTGAGTTTCTAATTCTTACTGAAAACGAAAATAAAGTTACTCAATTCTTTAAGATCATTTATTTATTTTTTGTTTTTAAATTGTTCAAATTTATTTAATAATTTATTGTATAAAATCTGTAAATGTCAATTGGTTCTCTTATTCTAATTTTTTGTGCATTCTTTCAAAATTTAATTAACATTAAGAAAATTTGAAACACTGACACAAATTATAAAAGTTTACATTATGTGATGAAAATATTTACAAATGTTAAAATTAAAATACATGAATATTGAGGAGATTCAACTACTTACAAATAATAATAAATAAAACAAAAAAATCATAAATTAACACACATGTTGAGAATAGCTGGAAATTTTTCAAGAAACGTACAGCCTTGGCAATTCATATTTCTAGTCAATGATATTTTTTTAATTTATAAATTACATAGAGATACTGTGGAAAATAGTTTGCAAGTTGACAATAAACTAAATTTAAAGGTTTTAACAAATAAAAAAAACGCTGAAGATTTGAACCCGGGTTTATCTGAAATGCTAGACGAACGCCATGTCCTCGCAGCTACAGTATGACCCAAGGCTGTTTCATTTTCTTTTTATTTAAAAAGTTTTTGAAAAATGTTCCACCTCTCAACATGTTATTGAAAAGTAGTAAAAAAACTAACAATTTTCCACTATGATCAGCCTGGTCAAAAGTCCAATCAGAAACTTAAAATAAAATTTAGCACGCGGTTCTAGAAAGTTGGTTAGCCGCAAGTGCCGCCATATTTAAAATATCAATTCCAGGCTTCAGACTGAACCTCGACTTGCTGATATTGTTTTTAAAAGTTCTAACGATAAATACTAATGTAATTAATTCATTAACAACTAATTGGTTTATCTATTTTATTCTGCATTGCAGTCCTAATATCAACTAATGGGGTAAGTAATGCGCCCTAATACCTAATTGCTTTTCCGAGGGGCGAAGACCGAAGAGAGTGACGTCGCCCGCGACTGCCACTATGACTTCCACATACGAAACTTGCGCAAGGAGACCTTCTTCAAGTTGAGGGCTGCGTTCAGGAGGTCGGACTCTCTCGCGTCCTCGCCATCGGAATGCACCTCTCTCCTTCGACCTGGCAACAATAGTCGATGTCTTAAACCTCTAGAGGTCGGATCAGACAAAGCTTCGGCGACAGGGACTTTCTCCTTACTGGAGCCAGGTAACGAGACCGATCTTCCGACAGAGAAGCCCTTGCTGAGCCTGTCCAGTGTTGCTGGCAGAAGGTGTCTCCTGGGAAGAGCCTGCTCTCGTTCTCTCAGAATGAACCTGCCCAAAGTCTTCCAAAAGGCCTGGGTGGTGTAGACATTCTCATCGTCCCTCAGCAATCGCAGCTGTCGATTTCCACTGCCCACTGCACCAGCGCCTCCCCATTCAAGTTCCTCCACGAGCGCAAACCTGGTCGGATCCTCCATTCTTCTGGCCTTCACCAGAGCCTGAGCCAGAACGTCCTGAGCCGAACTACTCACTGGTACTCGCAAAATGGCGTAGGGAATCTCCGGCGAGACATTGTACACACAGACCAAAAACGTGTCCTCCTCATCCCAGATATGTGTCGACTTATCCCTCGACAAATCGTCGTTGAGTTTTAGATGACCAGCCGTGCTCCTGATCGAAGCAAGCCAAGCTCTACTACTCGGATCATTACCCACCCTTTTCAGCAAAAATCGTCCCTGACCCTTCCACAAGGCCTGAGCCTGCAATGGATGTTCTACCGGATCCAAAACCCTCTGGGTTGGTAGCTCCTCTCGTTCTCGTTTCTCCCAACCTCGGGACACTTCCTCAACGAGAATATACTCGTCAACGTGCTCGGCTGATATTCCTGCCTTCTGCAGAGCCTGCAGCATAACCTCCTGGGTTGAACTCTCCTGGGTGACCTTGAGAATTGTGTAGGGTTCCTCGGGCACGACGTGATAGACCATGAGGAAGAACATTCTTCGTTTGAGAGTGACGCCACTGAGGCCTGGGTCAATTGTGTTGAGCTTTTCGGGTTCTTTGCCAGAGGAAGGTCGTTTTGATGACTCCTTGTGATCTCGACAACAGGTATTGTAGTCCAGACTCTCCTCCTCCATTCGCGAATAGATGAAGAGGGTCGAGAGAGCTAGGGGTTTATTTTTGAGAGAGCGAAGTCTCACGTGTCTATAGCCTGGCCGAAGACACTTGAGGGGCAACACTCGTTGAGCTATTAGGTGATGCGAACTTGCCTCGACAATTCCGAATCTTAAGAAGGCTAGGTCTCTGAACATCACTTGAAAGCAAAACTTCTCGTTCCAGATTGGATTGAGGGCATTGTTTTGGATAACTTTGGTCTTGTGTTTGGCACAATCTATTTGGATGCCGACTAATTCGATTTCTACGTAGGTACTGCTCACAAGATTCGCCGGAGAGACGTACTGTCCGGATATAATCGAGAGGGTCAAGTGGACCGAGTGCAGACCATCGAACTCTTTATCCCAGGGATTGAAGCGCCTGAAACGAGAAATTACATTGATTTAATGAGTTTCATTGGTAAATGGATAAGATCATTTTAATAATTGTTAAATGAGTGACTTTTATAATTTAATGAGTGGATTATGGGGTAGGGTGCTCCAAAAAAAGTAAGATCGGAATTTTAATGCTCTCACTTCCTAGGATTATTCTATGTCTCAAAAAAATACTCCTGTTGTTTTTAATCAAAAAATATTTAGAGGTCGCTCAAAGTTTTCCAATTATTTTATGTGGGAAGAAAAACCTTTTTTGTAGAAAAGGTATAGAATCCTTAAAAATCCATATTTTTGAATCGTCAAACCTTGTCTCTCTACAGGAAACTTCAAAGAATAATGCCAAATTGTTTGTTTAAACATTTTTTAATATTAACTATTTTTTATAAGTCACCCAAAAAACCTCCAAAAATACAAGAACAAGAGATAAGAAATATTTTTTACTATTTTTTAACAGTTTTTTGAACTATTTTTAATACATAGCATAAATATAGACTCTTAACAATTGTTTTATGTAATTGTTAATTTGTCTAAAAAATTTATTATTGTTTGCTTACAAATTAATATTTATCAAATTAGGCTGCAGAGTTGTAACTTCTTCTAAATTTTGCAACTTTTGAAGATAAATGTAACCAATTACTAACAACAAACTAAAAATACCAATTGTATCAACTGCTTAAACAAATTGTTATTGTTTAATTTCAATTTTTCATCAAATTAAGCTACAGAGTTGCAACCTTTTCTCAATTTTGCCACTTTTAAAGCTAAATGATACCAATCATAATCACTGACACCAAATTAAAAATAACAATTGTTTAAATTGTTTAAACAAATAATTATTGTTTAATTAAAATTTTTTATCAAATTTAGCAACAGAGTTTCAACTTTTTAGGGTTTCGTGGTTCGGGACCGAAACCCTTATAGTGAGACTTTGTCGTCCGTCCGTCCGTCCGTCCGTCGTACACAGCCAATAGCAGTCAATTTTAGGTTATGTGCGAGAGAGAGGGTGATAGTGAGAGACAGAGACGGAAACACACAAACCAATAACTGTCAATTTTAGGTTGTGTACGAGAGAGAGGGTGATAGTGAGAGACAGAGACGGAAACACACGAACCAATAGCTGTCAATTTTAGGTTGTGTGCGAGAGAGAGGGTGATAGTGAGAGACAGAGACGGAAACACACGAACCAATTGTTGTCAATTTTAGGTTGTGTGCGAGAGAGAGGGTGATAGTGAGAGACAGAGACGGAAACACACGAACCAATTGCTGTCAATTTTAGGTTGTGTGCGAGAGAGAGGGTGATAGTGAGAGACAGAGACGGAAACACACGAACCAATTGCTGTTAATTTTAGGTTGTGTGCGAGAGAGAGGGTGATAGTGAGAGACAGAGACGGAAACACACGAACCAATTGCTGTCAATTTTAGGTTGTGTGCGAGAGAGAGGGTGATAGTGGGAGACAGAGACGGAAACACACAAACCAATAGCTGTCAATTTTAGGTTGTGTACGAGAGAGTGGGTGATAGTGAGAGACAGAGACGGAAACACACGAACCAATAGCTGTCAATTTTAGGTTGTGTGCGAGAGAGAGGGTGATAGTGAGAGACAGAGACGGAAACACACGAACCAATTGCTGTCAATTTTAGGTTGTGTGCGAGAGAGAGGGTGATAGTGAGAGACAGAGACGGAAACACACGAACCAATTGCTGTCAATTTTAGGTTGTGTGCGAGAGAGAGGGTGATAGTGAGAGAAAGAGACGGAAACACACGAACCAATTGCTGTTAATTTTAGGTTGTGTGCGAGAGAGAGGGTGATAGTGAGAGACAGAGACGGAAACACACGAACCAATTGCTGTCAATTTTAGGTTGTGTGCGAGAGAGAGGGTGATAGTGGGAGACAGAGACGGAAACACACAAACCAATAGCTGTCAATTTTAGGTTGTGTGCGAGAGAGAGGGTGATAGTGAGAGACAGAGACGGAAACACACGAACCAATAGCTGTCAATTTTAGGTTGTGTGCGAGAGAGAGGGTGATAGTGAGAGACAGAGACGGAAACACACGAACCAATAGCTGTCAATTTTAGGTTGTGTGCGAGAGAGAGGGTGATAGTGAGAGACAGAGACGGAAACACACGAACCAATTGCTGTCAATTTTAGGTTGTGTGCGAGAGAGAGGGTGATAGTGAGAGACAGAGACGGAAACACACGAACCAATTGCTGTTAATTTTAGGTTGTGTGCGAGAGAGAGGGTGATAGTGAGAGACAGAGACGGAAACACACGAACCAATTGCTGTCAATTTTAGGTTGTGTGCGAGAGAGAGGGTGATAGTGAGAGACAGAGACGGAAACACACGAACCAATTGCTGTCAATTTTAGGTTGTGTGCGAGAGAGAGGGTGATAGTGAGAGACAGAGACGGAAACACACGAACCAATTGCTGTTAATTTTAGGTTGTGTGCGAGAGAGAGGGTGATAGTGAGAGACAGAGACGGAAACACACGAACCAATTGCTGTCAATTTTAGGTTGTGTGCGAGAGAGAGGGTGATAGTGAGAGACAGAGACGGAAACACACGAACCAATTGCTGTCAATTTTAGGTTGTGTGCGAGAGAGAGGGTGATAGTGAGAGACAGAGACGGAAACACACGAACCAATTGCTGTTAATTTTAGGTTGTGTGCGAGAGAGAGGGTGATAGTGAGAGACAGAGACGGAAACACACGAACCAATTGCTGTCAATTTTAGGTTGTGTGCGAGAGAGAGGGTGATAGTGGGAGACAGAGACGGAAACACACAAACCAATAGCTGTCAATTTTAGGTTGTGTGCGAGAGAGAGGGTGATAGTGAGAGACAGAGACGGAAACACACGAACCAATAGCTGTCAATTTTAGGTTGTGTGCGAGAGAGAGGGTGATAGTGAGAGACAGAGACGGAAACACACGAACCAATAGCTGTCAATTTTAGGTTGTGTGCGAGAGAGAGGGTGATAGTGAGAGACAGAGACGGAAACACACGAACCAATTGCTGTCAATTTTAGGTTGTGTGCGAGAGAGAGGGTGATAGTGAGAGACAGAGACGGAAACACACGAACCAATTGCTGTCAATTTTAGGTTGTGTGCGAGAGAGAGGGTGATAGTGAGAGACAGAGACGGAAACACACGAACCAATTGCTGTTAATTTTAGGTTGTGTGCGAGAGAGAGGGTGATAGTGAGAGACAGAGACGGAAACACACGAACCAATTGCTGTCAATTTTAGGTTGTGTGCGAGAGAGAGGGTGATAGTGGGAGACAGAGACGGAAACACACAAACCAATAGCTGTCAATTTTAGGTTGTGTGCGAGAGAGAGGGTGATAGTGAGAGACAGAGACGGAAACACACGAACCAATAGCTGTCAATTTTAGGTTGTGTGCGAGAGAGAGGGTGATAGTGAGAGACAGAGACGGAAACACACGAACCAATAGCTGTCAATTTTAGGTTGTGTGCGAGAGAGAGGGTGATAGTGAGAGACAGAGACGGAAACACACGAACCAATTGCTGTCAATTTTAGGTTGTGTGCGAGAGAGAGGGTGATAGTGAGAGACAGAGACGGAAACACACGAACCAATTGCTGTCAATTTTAGGTTGTGTGCGAGAGAGAGGGTGATAGTGAGAGACAGAGACGGAAACACACGAACCAATAGCTGTCAATTTTAGGTTGTGTGCGAGAGAGAGGGTGATAGTGAGAGACAGAGACGGAAACACACGAACCAACAGCTGTCAATTTTAGGTTGTGTGCGAGAGAGAGGGTGATAGGGAGAGACATAAATTATAATTTATTTAGAGACAGAGACAGAAATACACGAACCAATAGCTGTCAATTTTAGGTTGTGTGCGAGAGAGAGGGTGATAGTAAAAGACAGAGACAAGGGAAAAAGAATTACCAATAGGGACGAAATGTGACCTTATATTTAATAAATTAATACCTAAGATTTTTTTTATTATTTTTGAGACCAAAATTTCTTTGAATCCGTTAACGATTCTTTCTTTAGTTATTGGCACTTTGAGACATATTTTAAATCGAATTGATAGTTTGAGACATTGATATTATATTTTATTTAAATAATCATATACTACACAAAATGAGGATTTTTGAGATGCAAAATTGGTTACTTCCAGGTAGTGCATGTTGGAAACAATATGCTTGTTATTATGTAAGTAAGTAACAAAACAAATATAACAATGATATTTGGTAAAACCTAATGTATTCATAATATATTATAGAAGAGAAACAGAAATAGGGAAAGAGAGGAGATGGTTTTTTTACCATTTTTTGGGTGTGTGTAAGAGTTGTGTGTGATCAAGAAAAAGCCACGAAACCCTCAATTGTAGGCGCATTGCGTCTGCTTTTTGTACTGTTTTTTTTCAATTAAGCAACTTCTTAAGAAGAATGTAACCTATTACTAATAACAAACTAAGAATAACAATTGAGTCAATTGTTTAAACAATTTATTATTGTTTTTTTTTATCAAATTAAGCTACAGAGTTGCCACTTGTTCTCAGTTTTGCAACTTTGCAACCAATTACTAATAATTAAATAATAATAATCTCCGTAAACTCCTGAAGTTAGTTAGTATTTACATTTATTCATCTTTTTCTGTCCTCGATTTAAAAAATAAAGTGAAGTTAGTCCCTGTTATTTTATTGATTTTGACTCTCTTTATCAGGAAATATTTTGAAATTTGAATTGAAAAAATAAGGTAACCTTTTTCGTTAGTGTCGAGTTGTGCTGGTTTTAATTGTCATTTATGTAAAAAAAAAGTTTTGAAAAATGCTTAAAAATTGATTATGGTTTTTGAAAAAGTTTAAAATATATACACATGCACTAAATTTTCAGTTATTATCTCAAATTTAGATTATTTAGGAGGTTTATCCTAAAAATCAATTTTCTACAGATTCTTATAAAATTTCAATAACATATTAAATGCATTATTATTAGAGCTGTGCAGAAACTCGAATTTTGCATGGGATCGAAATTCGAACCGAACCGAGCCCATGTAAATTCTCATGGAGAGGATCGAATTTTACAATTTTGCACAGCTCTAATTATTATACATGTATGGTTACAATTTTATTGAAATTTACCGTTCTGTTTTTAAGATATTAATTTATAAAGTTGGGATTTTTACATGGAAACAGTAACAAAACGCGCAAAATGACTATTAAATAATAATAATAATCTCCGTGAACTCCTGAAGTTAGTTAGTATTTATTTATATTAATTTATTCATCTTTTTCTGTCCACGTTTTAAAATCTGAATTAAAGTTAGTCCCTGTTATTTTATTTTGTTGTGCTATAAAAAATTTTGTCATTTGTGTAAAAAAAAGTTTCAAAAAGTGCTTTAAAAATTTATTATGGTTTTTGAAGAAGTTTAAAATATATACACATGCAATTAATTTCCTAAATTTTCAGTTATTATCTCAAATTTAGATTATTGTCATCAATTTTCCATTATATAACGATTTTTTAATTATTTTCTTTTGCTTAAAAATAAATTCTGCAATTCTTCTTGATTTTTATCAATTTATAATTATATTCATTATTTTGTCATTACTTTTAAAAATTTCAATTATTTATCCGATATTGCAATTATTCTGATCAATTTTCGTTATTTCTGCAATGTTTTAATTATTCTCTTTAATTTAAATTTTTTAAGTAATTTTGTAATTATTATTTTTTTCTAAACATATACTCTATGATTTTTTCAGTTATTTCTCTCAAATTTTATTGAATGTTTTCAATTTTTCATATTTAAATTATTTTCATCATAATTGAATCTTCTTTCTCAATCTTAAATTATTTTCAGCATATTTCAATTATTTTTTTCAATTTTGAATTAATTTGATCATTTTTCAATTATTTTCACGATTGTTAATTATTATTCTCATTTTCTTAAATCACTTTTAAAGATTTTAAAGTATTTTTCTAATATTTCAATTTTTTTCTTTAATTTTTAATTATTTTTATTTGTTTTTTTAATTTCCAAATTTTTTTTATTAATTATCGTAAACTTCAATTATTTTGAGCTTTCTTCAATTTTTTTCTACAATTTTTATTTATTCTCATATTTTCCAATTATTTTCTAGAATCTTAATGTAGTTTCAATTATTCTTTTTCTTTAAAAAAAAAATTTGTAATTTTTTGACTTAAGTCTTATTATTTTTTATAACTTATCATTGTTTGTATCATATTTCAAATATTATCTTATAGTTTCAAATTTTACAATTATTTTTCAATTATTTTCTAAAATTTATTACCTTCAATTTTCAATTTATTTCATTTGTTTTAGATTTTCCTAAATTTTAAAGCATTTATCTGAAATTTCAATTACTTCATTTAATTTTCAATTAATTTTTATGGTCTTCAAGTAGATTACTCCAATTTCAAATATTTTTTTTATTTAAAAAAAATTTTGTCATTTCATTGAAATGTCATTATTTTTTAACTTATCATTGTTCGTATCATACTTCCATTATTTTTTTCAAGTTCCAAATTTTAAAATCAAATTTTAATTATTTTCTTCGATTTTTAATTATTTTCAGTTATTTTTATAATTAAAAAAAAAATTATTAATTATCTTAAATTGTAAATTATTTCAGCTTTCTTCAATTCTTTTCTTCAATTTTTATTTATTCTTATTCTTTTCAATTAATTTCTAATTTTTTTTAAGTATTTTTCTGAAGTATTAATTATTTTTTGTCTATTTTATAAAAAATGATGCACTTTTTCAACTATTTATTTCAAATTTTATTTCTTTATTTCAATTTCCAACTTTCATTGTTTTATTATATTTTAAGTACCTATTTTCTTCAAGTTTTTAAATATTTTCTTCATTTTTTTCAATGAATTTCTAAGAGTTGCAAGTATTTTTCTAAAATTCCATAATTTTTTCAATAATTTCTCTGAAATTTCAATTATTTATTATTATTTCTAATTTTTAAAAAATGCTGTATTTGTTCAATTAAATATTTCAAATTACGTTTATTTATTTCAATTTTGATTAATTTTTATTATTTTTTAATTATTTTCTGCAATTTCTAATTATTTTTAAAGTTTCTCTCTAAGTCTTAAATTAACTCTTTTTAAATTTTAATTATTTTGTTTACTTTATCAATATATAATTGTTTAATCCTAAATTTTATAATAATTATCGAAAATTTAAGTTAGTTTTGTGAATTTACCATTATTTTTTTAATTTATAATTTATAATTTCGATTTATAATTATTTTTACTATTTTGGCATAACTTTAAAATATAATTTACAACTATTCATCTTTTTCTGTCCACGTTTTAAAAACTGAAGTGAAGTAAGTCCCTGTTATCTTATTTTGTGCTGGTTTTTAATTATCATTTGTGTAAAAAAAAAGTTTCGAAAAATGCTTTAAAAATTTATTATGGTTTTTGAAGAAGTTTAAAATATATACACATGCAATTAATTTCCTAAATTTTCAGTTATTATCTCAAATTTAGATTATTGTCATCAATTTTCCATTATATAACGATTTTTTAATTATTTTCTTTTGCTTAAAAATAAATTCTGCAATTCTTCTTGATTTTTATCAATTTATAATTATATTCATTATTTTGTCATTACTTTTAAAAATTTCAATTATTTATCCGATATTGCAATTATTCTGATCAATTTTCGTTATTTCTGCAATATTTTAATTAATCTCTTTAATTAAAATTTTTTAAATAATTTTGTAATTATTATTTTTTTCTAAACATATACTCTATGATTTTTTCAGTTATTTCTCTCAAATTTTATTGAATGTTTTCAATTTTTCATATTTAAATTATTTTCATCATAATTCAATTTTCTTTCTCAATCAAATTATTTTCAGCATATTTCAATTATTTTTTTCAATTTTGAATTAATTTCATCATTTTTCAATTATTTTCCTCGACTGTTAATTATTATTCTCATTATTTAAAATTATGTTCTAAGATTTTTAAGTATTTTTCAGAAAATTCAAATATTTTCTTCAATTTTTAATTATTTTCATTTGTTATCAGAATTTCATATTTTTTTGATTAATTATCGTAAATTTCAATCATTTTTAGCTTCCTTCCAGACTTTTCTCCAATTTTTAGTTTTTCTCATTTTATAAAATTAATTTCTAAAATTTTTTTTAAGCATTTTTCTCAAATTTCTATTATTTTCTTCAATTTTTAATTATTTTTATTTGCTTTCATAATTTCCAAAAAATTTTATTAATTATCGTAAGTTTCAATTATTTTGAGCATTCTTCCAGTTTTTTCTTAAATTTTTAGTTATTCTCATTTTCTAAAATTATTTTCTAAGATTTTTAAGAATTTTCTAAAATTTCAAAATTTGTTTATTAATTATCGTAAATTTCAATTACTTTTAGCTTATTTCTTCAATTCTTTTCTCCAATTTTCAGTTATTCTTTTTTTTTAATTGATTTCTATCTACATGTATTTTTTTCAAATTTGAATTATTTTTTCTTTATTTAAAAAAAATTCTGTAGTTTTTTCAATTATTACACTTGAATGTCATTTATTTTTTTACAACTTATCATTGCTTGCATCATATTTTAATTATTTTCTTCAAGTTTTAAAATTTAAAAACATTTTTCAATTATTTTCAAAAATTTATTTTCTTCAATTTTTAATTCTTTACATCTGTTTCGTAATTTCAAAAATGGTTAACTATTTATCTGACTTTTCAATTATTTCATTATATTTATATTATTTTTTAATATTATTTTCTTCAATTTTCAATTACTTTCGTTCTTTTTCTCGTTCTTTTTCACAATTTTCAAAAAGTTTTTACTTATTTCTCTCTAATTAAAACTTGTTCTGTTTTAATTTTAAATTATGTTTATCTTTTTTTATTTATTTTCTCTAATTTTTAATTATTTTCTTTTATTTATTGTAATTACTAAATAAATAAATAAATAAATTTTAATGAACTTCTGAAAGTTTTAAGTATTTTTTTCAAATTTTGTATAACTTTCCTTTATTTAAAATATTTTATGTAGGGGAGAGAGGCTATCAATGTACCGGGTTTTTTTCAAGGTCATAGTACTTATTGAATTTCACCAATTTCAAGCACTTCTTTGCATCAATATAAAACTAGAACACTTATCTAAGTAATGCACACATATTATACACCATTTATTTTGATTAAATAATAAAATTTAGGATTTTTCTAAACTAACAAGCTATTTTCATTTTCAACAACCTGGGTACACAATGAACCACCTCTATAAAAACACTAAAAATGTTCAACAATAATAATATTGCAATTTTCACTTTGTAAAAAACTTATTTTCTATCAAATACTATAAAAAATTATTACTTAACACTTTTTAATTGATAATGTATAACATAAATATACCTCAAATTTAAGTTAACTAGCTAAAATGACATTTTAGTTTTGCTATGTTGAGAAAAGTACTGATAACAATCGCTGTAACATGCTGTACGCATGCCTAGTTTTATAATCAAGCATACCACTCTGGAAATCGAAAATACACTGAAATTCCAGGTGGTTCATTGTTTCCCGGTACATTGAATCAACATGACATTTGCAACAAAAATGGTTTTTTATAACTTAATCCAATATTTCAAAATCTTTATGTCATTAGAATATTGTAATTAAGGCCCAAAACATAATAAATCGTAAGTACATTTATTTTTAAATGGCCTTATTTTAATTAAAAAACATGTTTGTATTTTAGGTAAATTTTTTCTTCAGTACATCAAAAACAGTTTTTTCCAGTTTTCTCTGTAAAAAATAAATCCACACGTCTCAAATTTATGAACGTAGTGTGTTTACGCAAACTTCATTTATATTTAAAATTAGGAGAATTTTTATTTAATTTTTTCTGAGAAAATTGAAATGGTTCATTGAAAAAACTGGTACATTGATGGCCACTCTCCCCTAATTTGTTTAATTATTTTCTCAAATTTTAATAATGTTTTTTCAATTTTCAATTATTTTCTCTAATTTTTCGTTATTCAATTTTGTTTTAATTTACTTTTAAGATTCTCAAGTATTTTTCTCAAAATTAAATTATTTTCTTTATGTTTAAAACATTTTTATGATTGTTTAAATTATTTTCCCCAATTTTTAATTGATTTAATTTTTTTTTCAATTAATTTGCAAAGTTTGCAATCGTTTTATTTAATTCAATTATTTTTTGCTATTCTTTTTAATTCTAAAATATTATAAATTTTGTCCTAAATAAATATTTATTTTATTTATATTAATTGATTTTTAAATATTATATTTAAAATATTTATTTCTTCTTATTAGATCAATTTTATTTACCGATTTGCACAATTGAGAAAAAGTTGACACTCTGTGGCTTAATTTAAAAAAAAAGTTGAAATTAAACAATAATTTTTTCTTTAAACAATTTATGGAGTTTTTGGTTTTAGTTCGTTTTTAGTAATTGGTAACATTTAGCTTGAAAAATTGTAAATTAAGAAAAAATTGAAACTCTGTACATACTTTAATTTGATAAAAAGTTGAAATTAAACAATAATAATTTGTTTAAACAATTAGTAGAATTATAATTTTTAGTTTGTCGTTGAAACTCTAAAGCTTAACTTGAAAAAAAGGTGAAATTAAAAAATCATAAATTGTTTAAACAAAAGATATAATTTTAATTTATAGTTTGTTCTTAGTAATTGGGTAGATTTCTTTTAAAATGTTGCAAAAATGTAAAATTGCCACTCTATAGCTTTTTTAAAATAAAAGTTTAAATTATAATTCGTAATTTGTTTAAACAATTGGTAGAATTGTTATTTTTAGATAATGATTAACAATTGATATAATTTTCCAAAAAAGTTGCAAAATTGAGAAAAAATTGCAACTCTGAGCTTAATTTGAAATAAATTGAACAATTTATTGAGTTTAAAACTCTGTACTTTAATTTGATAAAAAGTTGAAATTAAACAAAAATAATTTGTTTAAACAATTTATACAATTGTTATTTTTAGTTCGGTGTTAGTAATTGGTGACATTCGTTTTCAAAATTGCAAAATTAAGAAAATTTGTAACTCCGTGGTTTAATTTAATAATTATCAAGAAAAAGATAGATTCTAACCCCGTTAAGCAACCATAAATAATAATTAAATAGACGGCTTATTGGTCAAATAATTAAATTATTTAAATATAATTGCATAATATACTTTTGCACAATTTCCTTTCTGTTATTATTTATAAAAAAAATACAAACTGATTAATTGGAACTTTTGTTCCAATTAAAAAATAAGCACTCCCTTAATTGAAACTAGAGACAGATCCAATTAAAAAACACCTTTTTCTAATAAATCTCTTTTAACAGGACAATGAACAGAAATTGCAATTTTC
This sequence comes from Ganaspis brasiliensis, assembly GCA_037103525.1. Lineage (NCBI taxonomy): Eukaryota > Metazoa > Arthropoda > Insecta > Hymenoptera > Figitidae > Ganaspis > Ganaspis brasiliensis. The sequence goes on along the minus strand of JAZKLR010000327.1, from coordinate 497,493 downwards.
TTTTTATGCAACTTTAAATCGATCACAATTTTTAAATTTGATTATTTGTCTAATTTTTCCTAAAATATTGTAAAAATCAAATTCTTGAGTATGAGAATTCAAAATGTTCTTAAAGCTATGTGATGGAGAGTGACGTCACTAGTATAGGCAAAATTTGTCCGTAAACTTTATCTTAAAATAATAAATATTTTGACGCCAAACTTTGTAGAATTACTTAAACTGTCGGTAGGAAGGTCTCTCTGACCCAAGTTTGTTTAAATTTTGCGTTAAAAATTTTTTTTTTTTAATATTTAGAAAATCAGCTAATTTTTTTTAAAATTAATTTTGAGGCAATTTTAAACAAAATTTGGTCAAAGAGACCTTCCTACCGACATTTTAAGTAATTCTACAAAGTTTGGTGTCAAAATATTTAGTATTTTAAGAGAAAGTTTACGGACAAATTTTGCCTACACCAGTGACGTGATACTCCACCACATGCCCTTAAAAGTTTTTAAAAGCATCGTTAAATTCTGAATGCCCTAAAATCTATTTGTCCTAAAATTTCGTGTTTCTCTGGTAATATTTGAGTAAGCTTTTGAATGTCTGATAATATCAACCATCAGCTAATGAAAAGCTCTTAGTCCAAATGGATAGTTAGATCTTTAGAGTACAACTATTTGTAATCAGAGTATCAATAAACCTTTAGCATTCTATTATCTTCGAGATACTACTTTATTGAATTTTTTTGTTTTTCACTTCCTCATTAAAAAAGCTTTGTATTCGTTTAAATTTACAATTTTTTTTAAAATTCTTTGAATTAATTTTCTTCTGTCTAGAAATGTATTTTATGAGTTTCTGATCAAATGTCCGGATGTATGTGTGTAGTTCTTTTTCTTGTGAACACGTTAACTAGACAACGCTTTAACGGATTTAAATAAAATTTGGTTTGATTATTTTTACTACTAAAATCTAGAATCAGACTCAAGGTCTTTCAAAAATAATCATTACAAAAATGTTTATTCAATTTTTATATTTTGAAAAAATTGTTTGTTTTTAAAAAAATAAATTTTTAACCTATAAATTTAACTTCATATATAAAAAATCATATCCCTTGCTTAAAGAGCAAGTTTTGTTATTAATTTTAAATAAGTTACTAGAAAGTAAAGAAGAAGACAAAGAATCAGGAAGTAGAAGAAAATAAAAAAAATGGATTTCTTGTTAATTTTTTAAACTGGTTCAATCATTTCCACTTGACTAATTTTAGCCTTTGTCAAGATCGCTCTTCATTCTCTTATTGAATTAGCTCAAATTCGTTGAGTTTTAATCTCTCCTAGAAAATCTCATTGTGTAAAATCTTTTGTTCTCAAACTTCAGTATCTTTTATCTGGAAAAACAAAATTGTTACTCTCTATCTCCAAATTCTAAAAATTATTTTATGACCTTAACTCTGCTTCTAGTTAAATCTTTGAAATTATGAAATTTTTGTCTCTAGTTTAAAATTAAAATGTAATACCCGCAGAGGTAACTAAAAACTATAAAAATTCTACAAAAAAAGAACTAAATTTTAAAATTAAATTATCACAAAAGTTTTTTTTTCTAATTATCTTTATTTTTACGTCAATTTCTTATTTTTTCATCTCTTTAGTTTTTGTTAAATTGTTAATGCCATTTTTTATATTTGTTTAAATGTATGACGCGTTATATGACGAGAGAAACTTACAAACAGCAAAAATTCTAGGTTATGTTCAATGACAGTTCTGATTAAAAGCATTAAAAGTTACCTTTTAATTATGTAAAATTAAAATAAATTGTTTTTGAATATTTTGGACAGAATGGAGACTTTACATTAATAGTTTTTTATTGAAACTTTTGATTTGATTGAACTTTTGATTGAAAACCCGCCATTTTGGATTTTTCAAACTGAGTATTTTGACTCGTAACCTCCAAATTTCTTAAGTATTGTGTGTCATAAACATTCAAAAATTTTCTATAAAATTCTTTAAATTTCTAGTATAAGTCAAGGAGTTAATAAATTAAATTAAAAAATACGATTATTAGTATTATATTAAATTATGGAACCTTTCGAATTTATTATACGTGAGTATAACCAATTTTTTTTCTATTAAATATGTAAAATAAAAAGGAGCATTTCTCGCTCTATATGCAGCTCTAAAACTGAAAGCGAGGAGAATGAGGAAATGTTAATATCTAGGCCACCTGATATCTGAGCAAAATAGCTGAAAACCCAACGAAAAGAAGATTGTCGTCTAAATCGCAGAAATGTCACGCTTTAGAAACACGAACAATGTGATTCAATCAGAAAAAAAAACAACTGAAAAATACGAAAAAATAAAATTTCTACAAAAATATACAGTCAATAAATTAAGGTTGGGAGAGTATTTTGTTTTTTGAAAAATGTTTAAAATATTTCTCGTTTTGAATTTTGAAAAACTAACGACGGATTCAGGATTAGCGACAATTTATTTAACTTACAACTAAAACTAAAGGAAAAGCATTAAAAAAAATAGTAAAACATATTTTTTAACGATTTTTTTCGTAATTTTTTAATTTATGGGGTTTAAAAAATAGTTAGCATTGAAAAATAATTAAATAAAAAATTTAGCATTATTCTTTGAAGTCTCTTGAAGGGAAACCGAGTTTGCCGATTAAGAAATATTTATTTTCTAAGATTCTACACCAATTCTACGAAAAAGTGTTTTTTCCCCCTGTATTTTACATGGGAAACTTTGAGCGCTCTGAGAGACTTTTAAATATTTTTTGATTTCGAAAAAACGGGGGTATTTGTTTCGATATAGAACTATCCTAGAGGGTGAAAGCATTAAAATTCCGAATTTTCTTGTTTTGGGCCACCTAGTGTAGACTCCGAAAATCTACTTTTATCGGGACCCCAAGCTCCCTAGTTACGCCACTGTGCTTAGCATTTTTTTTACATCTATTTGTTTTTTCTATGATTCCTTAATAATCCTCCAATGATCCGTATTAATAATGTTAACTGCATTTTATGTTAAATCGTTTAATTTACTAGCTAAAGCTTTAAGGGCGTTGGATGAAGAAACTTTGCAGTGGTTCTCAAAGACTTTCCCCTCCTTTGCTTGAAAATTTGCACTTAATGAATTTCTTTAAAAACAACTAGGCACTTCTTCAAAGAAAGGGCACTTTATTACCAAAGTTTCTGAGATAAGGAATTTTTTAAGCGTCTTGTTGATGCAAAGAGATTCTCCCACGAGTGTTAAAATTATCTCCAAGATTGATATTGACAGATTTTCCGTAGATGGAAAATCTGCGGAAATCTACGGACGTATAGCGTACGTCTCCTGAGCATGTGTCAGGCCGGAAGATGAGTCCGCGTCTGGTTTAAAACAAAAAATTCATAAAGAGCAACTTTACGAGCAAAATAGGGGAAAGTGTTTGGGAACCACTGTACAGTTTCTCCATCCAACGTCCTTAAATTGAATCCTATCAATATTTTACACTGCATATAGTATGAATTTTTTAAATTCGAAAATAGAACTTGAGTAAAATTGTAAATAAACAATTGTATATAAAAATCTTTACCTGTACATCATGTGATCTTTGTCCCACATGACAGATGGTTTTCTGACGTAGCCACATTGTCCATTCTGCTCAAACATCGCAGCATTCAGGTGCAGAGCGGCATCGTCAGTTTGGTAGTTAAGAGCGACCATTTGAATTCCGAAAGCCCAAAATATCACAGGATTAAAATTTGAAGAATCAATTCGCATTCCAGCGGGATAGGTTCGAATGAGTTGCGTTTCCGCGTGGGCCACTACGCCCAGAGGTTGTTTTCTGCAGATTTTCTTGGCAGCACTCTCGTTCAAAGAGGAGGTTTGAAAGCAGGCAGGAATGCCTCTTGTTATCCTGAAGATGGTGTCGAGGTTGCTACCTCCGCTGGCAATCGAGGCGGACGTAGAAAGAGATTGAGGCGAGCCAGATGAAGATGTCGCCACACTCGCGGCTCCTATTCCAGCAATACTGTGTCTTTGAACAGAGGCTGTGTGAGGCTGATGACGAATTTTTCCAGTCAATCCTAATCCCGCTGCGGTGTTCAATCCACGAAACTTTATTGCTTGGAGATATACCACAAGATCGGAAAGTTCTTTGGCTATTTGACTACTTTGTCTCTGCGACTTGTCTTCGGCCAGGTCTGATTTTATTCGACCATGAGGTAGTTGGCCTCCTAAGTACTTCTCGTAACTGGAGATAGAATTGTCTGAAAAGAAAGATTAATTGTCAAGCAATGGATTTAGGCATTGTTATATCCAAGGCTACCGAGTAATTCAAATACTGAGTAATACCTACAGTATAAAGTACACGAAAATATAATTATAATTACATAGAACTATTGAGGTCACCAAAACTTATTTTTCTAATGAGGAGTTAACTATATAAACCGACCAAATCAAGCAGTACCAGGGTTAGTCAGTCAGTCAGTATTAAACAGCAAGTTGGAGTCCGGTTCAGTATTAAAATGTAGAGTCAGTTATTATTCAGACAGAGGCCAGTTATTATTAACCTGAAGTTCGGTATTAAAACAAATTGAAGTCAGTGTTAAAAGGAAGTTAGAAGCAGTTCGGTAAACAATTACAACAAGTCAGGGGCGTAGAGACGAAAACCGGGCCCGGTACTAAAAATTTTGGGCCCATATACATATGCATACGAAAAATTAAAAACCAATTTAGCATAGTGATGTTTCAGACAATGGTATTCAAGTCCGGGCCCGATGGGAAACCCACCATTCCCACCCCCCTCTCGACGGCCCTGCAACAAGTCATAGAAAAAATAATAATCAACTTCATTTATTAATCGAAGAGATTGATCAGCTACAACCTGAAAAACTTATTTGACTTGTTTTCAATTAACACGAAATTAAAAATCCAAGTAATCAGAGGATTCAAAATTCACTCAATTTCTTCGAGAAACCTGAATTAATAATCAACAAGCATTTTCAAACTCTTTCTCACCATCGGAATCGAGTGGAATCCGTGGCAAGGATTATCTTAAATCAACCGCTGACCGTTAAGCCTAATTGTCAACTCAGCCTTGTCTAATATTCTAAATTATTTCAATTTTTGAAAATTTATCAAAAGCTTCGGCTTAAATTAAAGTGATAACAATTTTCCTTGAATTTTCTGCATATTGGACGAGTTTTTATATTTTCTAATAAGGTCCTGTACAATTTAAAATTTTCAATTTAATCTTTAATCTCATGCACATTACATTTTTATCATGAAGCAAAAAGTTAAGAGATTAACTTATATAAAAAAGCCCTACGAATGGGCTGAGCTAGAAAATTGCCTTGGAGTAGATTGTAACGAAAAAAATAATTACAATAGATTGCAAAAAAGACTACTTTTTATAAACTATCCTGTCAAATTAGATTTATATTATACAAATCTATTTAAGGTTTTTAATAATATCTTTGTTCCTCATGATTTTAATTTACTTTGCTTTAAATAAGCTATTATAAATTAACTAGGTGATTTTCTAATCCGAATAAATTTGATAAGTATGATAAAAATTTATATTTTGAGTTTTATGCGAAAATTATGAAAAATTGTTGAACAAGATTACCAGCAAAAGTGTTTGATTTCTCCAAGAGTTTTACCAATACGTCAGAGAAAACTTTAAGGAGAGATTTTTAAGCTCGACAAATTTACTTTTTGAAAGTAAAGTTAAAAGCGTCTAGTCTCTTCAAAGAAGTTTAATGTTTTATACATGAAAAATTCTACTTAGGAAAGTAGTTTTACTAACAAGATAAAAAGAATTTTTTAGCCTATAAAATAAACGAAAAATTACGTTAATTAAAAGCAGTAATATTATAATATCAAAACAAAAATATTAGAATAATTTTAAAATAAAATCTTTATAATTCGGTTAACTAAAACATTGGTAATCAAGTATGTAAATCAGAATCAGTGTAAAAATAATACTATTGTCTTCGTAAACTAAATGAGAAAATTGTCAAAGAAAAATTCACTTGTTATAAATTAATTATTAAATTCAATATGCAAAACTGTTAAAATGTTCAGCATGAAAACTGAAAAGGGCTAATTGAAATACTGCATTTGAAGGTCGTCGCTTTAAACGTGCAAATAATCTAATTATAAAGTTTTCTCTGGCAAATGAGCACATATAAAGCAATTTCAAAGTAATTAGAACTTCTAATTAGCAACCGAATGAAGTTTTACATTTTAATATCAATAATATAATTAATTAGAAATAGAATGTTAATTGAATGTATCAAAAAAATATATTTCTGACATTTAAATAATAGTAGTCAAACATTCAAAGAGTAATTTTTAACCAAGAGGTGATTTTTGAAGGGAAAAAATTGATTTTTATTTTTTTTTAATTTTCCATTCATAAGTAAACCTGCTATCTAACTTTTATCCCCGTTTTCCTTTCATTTTCATCTCATTTTCCACGGTTTCTTTTCATCCCTTTCTTACTCTCGTATTTAATTCAATGCATTTGCCTTTTATTTTTTAACGAGCATTATACCTCCTATACTCTTCCTGCTCTATTCGCTATGTTTCATTTATGTTTGAAAAGGCCATTCACAACTCCTTTCCTTTTACAGAATTCCTTGAACGTATCTTTACAAAGAAACAAGAAAGAAAAAATAAATTAAAATATTATGAAAATTTACCGTCGACGTTATCGTCCTCTTCGTCTTCTTCCTCGTCATCCTCATCTTCACTGTAATACTCGACTGTTACTGAAGTGCTGCTCATGTCGGTTTTCATTTGTTTCATGGATGAAGCTCGATCTGACATAAGCATTTTCCCTCTGTGACTCAATGGTGCATGAACTAATGATCCTGTTGGGTCGACGACCATTTTTTTGTTCTTGATGAGTATTCGATATCGAAGCTGCGAAGGAGAAGGTAGTTGTGGATCCTCTCCAAAGTCAGACTCGTAGAGAAATTTGTTCACTAGCTTTTCTCCGAACACTTGCTGAAAATTAATGTAATTATTAGAAATTTTCTAATTGAAATAGTCAAACTTACAGAAGATTGCAAATTTTTATTTTATAAATTGTTTTATTAGGGAAGCTGCTACTGAAATCACCAGGGAAACTTCCACCGGAATCTTTAGGGAAGTATTTACAGGAAACTTTAGGAAAGCTTCCACCGAAATACCTAAGGCTTTTTTAACGGAATCTTTGGAGAAGTTGTGATTGGAAACTTCAGGGAAATTTCTACCAGGGAGCTTATCACGTAAGTTTAAAAACGAAATCGCAAATTCACTATAATATAAGATTAGAGATTAAAAAAAAATATAAATTAAAAAGAGCGTCACAATTTATTCAAGACAAAGTAAAAAAGAGCTGGAATATAGTAAACTTCTACCAGGGAGCTTATCACGTAAGTTTAAAAACGAAATCACAAATTCACTATAATATAAGATTAGAGATTAAAAAAAATATAAATTAAAAAGAGCGTCACAATTCATTCAATACAAAGTGAAAAAGACCTGGGATATAGTAAAGTTTGTTTTGGCTGGAATTTTTAAGCAAGCTGACACTGGGACTTTAACGAAATTTTTTAAGGATTTTTTAGATTAGTTGTAACTTAAGTCTCAAGAGAAACCTTAACCGAAATTTTTAGGTAAGCTTCTTCCCGAATCTTCAGTAAACTTTTCACTGGAATTTTTAAGAAAGCTATTATCGGAATCTTTAGAAAGGCCGCCATCGGAATACCAACGGAACTTTTATTGGAATCTCCAGAGAAGCTGTGATCAAAAACTCCAAAGAATCTACTACCGGAATCTCCAGGGAAAATTCTACCGAAATAAAAAGAGACTTTTTCCAAAACTTCCAGGAAAGATTCCATCGCAGTCATCAGGGAATCTTTAGCCTGAATACTTAGAGAATTTTTAACGGATTTATCGAGATAGCTGCCACGGGAATTTTAAAGAAATTTTTACAGGATAGGACAAGTTTCTAGTTAAGTTGATACTGAAATCTCCAGGGAAGCTTCTGCTGAAATCTTTAGGGAAGTTTTCATCGGGAACTTAAGAAAATTTACTACGAAATACTCAAGGAATTTTTAACGGATTTTTCGGAGAAACTGCGATTGGAAACTCTAGGAAATTTTTTGGGAAGCTTTCGCAAGAACACCAAGGGAACTTTTATCGGAATCCATCTTCTCCCGAATTTCCATTGAATCTTTCACCGGAACCTTTAGGGAATCTTCTACCAGTATGGAACGTTACATAAATGTAATATATCGCTTGCGGAAACTACGACACTCTACAAAAAACTATTACAGATTTGTCTGAGCAACATTTTAACTTTTTCAAAATAAAGCAAAAATTTTGAAAACAATTAAAAATCTGGATCCAGAACCAGACTACCAGTTAATTGAAAAGCTCATATTTTCCATTCCGTCAATTATCTGCAAAGTCAGGCGGACAAAAGTAATTCTAAAAGTCGTCTAAAAATCAATGAAAGATCAACTTTGGGTATTCGAAAAAAGTCCATCTATTGTCATCAAGAAAGGGAAATATTAAAGAATGTTTGACAATCAAAGGCGCATTCATTTCTAACATCTTTTCTAGACCAAACTAAAATTGAATTTCTGTATAAAATTAAATTTCCATATGAAATTTCTCAGAACCAGATTCCGCAGAATCATTGTAGATATAAAATTTTAAGGAATTTTCCGCGGAAAATGTTTCTGAATCTCTTGCAGAATTTCTTATACAGAATATTCGATTCGATTCTGTAATTGTTTTATGTGCGAAATAAACACTGTTATATCAATTAACAAAATTTTAATGAATTTTTTAAATCGTAATAAACAATATACTTTAAAATATACCTAAAAATGTAATTAATGAATCAATTACTTGCGACTAGTTTTAATAAAATTTGGTCTATTTTAGTGTTATTTTTTTTTAGGGTAAATGGTAAAATCTATAACTGAATAATATTTGACCGTTAACTTGGTTAACAGCCAGATATAATTCCTAAATGTGCCATGAATGTTCGCAATTCATGCGTTAAGCTCGTTAAACCTGACAAACATCAAGGTTGTGTTAGTTGTAAAGTCTCGACACTCAGAACCAGCAATATCAATTCTAGAATTTAAATACTGAATTAAATATCAATATCTCTTTTTATTTTTCAAATTTATTTACCAAGAAAATTTTTATTTTCTCTTCTATATTTTAAATACAGTGGTTTTTATATTTCTTTCACGTCTGAACGATACCTCAGCTTTACTACAATTTGCCTCTGCGACCGTTGCAAAAAATATTCTCACGAGACCCAACTTTTTCTCAGAAATTTTTGCAAATGTTTTATCTAAAATTTAGAGAGAAAATTGACCCAAAAAAAAACTTGAAAGAGTATCCTCTTAAATTTTAGAACATATCCTCTGTCCAAATTTTAAAGAAAAAAGTTTTGCATCTTTAGAAAATATTTTCGAATCGAAGTCAAAAAGTAGGAAATTAGAGTGACAACTGTGAGCGAAAAAATTGCTTTTACAAAATATAATTTCAAGTTTAGAAAAAAATGTTGAATTTCTGATGAAATAAATAATATTTCAAGGAAGATAAAATTTCGAGAGGCATGTATCTGCTCTATGCAGATTTCCGCCCTCTGTGCACTTAAAATATACATACATCCATAAAATAAAAATGCATGAAATAAAAATCCGTAAAATATAACTTTAGTGCTCTGCCAGAACGGACTTTTAATAAAACAAAAGACAAGCTAAATATTTCAATTAAAAATTCTGTTATTATTCACCGTTTTAAAGGCGAAAATTTACTAGAATATGCACGTTTTAAAAAGTAGGGGAAATAAAAAATATCCAAATCTCTTTATCGTAAAAAAATGAAAAGAAATACTAAACATTTTTTTGGTAAAAAATTAGTTAACTATTACAAAACACAAAGAATTTACTTTAGTAAGTTAATTAAATTAAAAATTGAATTTTTTTAAAATTTGCTTAAACAATTGGAGATTGTAAACAAAAAAAAATAGGGGGGACTTTTTTTCATTTGCCTATAAATCCAATGTTAATTTCTTCCTAGTAAAATTCTTTAATTTTTTAAAATTATTTTGTTCCGTTGGCAATTATTCTCGTCACTTTTCGAATTTTTCTTTTAATTGTCAATTATTTTTCTCATTTCTCAATTATTTTCTTTAAATAAATTATTTTAGCAATTTTGTAATTCAGCTTTTAATTACCAACTTCAATTCAATTATTTAATTCTAGAACTATTCTCTTTAATTTTCAGTTATATTCTTCAAATTTAAATTACACTTTCCAATTTGCAATTATTTTCTTTAATATTAAAAAATTATTTCTTTCTTTCTATTTGTATTTAAGTACAACTATTCAATTATTTTTTAAAATTTTAAATCCCATTCTTCAATTATATATCCATTCTTAAGTTTTCAATTGACAATTTATTATTTTTCTTTAATTATATTATTAATCCTTAATATTTTTAAATTTTTTGCTCCAATGCGGATTAGTCTCACCATGTTTCAAAAATTGTTTTCAATTGTTAATTTTTTTTTTATAATGCTTAATTATTTTTGTCTATCTTTAATTATTTTTCTCATATTGTAATTCTTCTTTTTAAATATCAATTACTTCCTTAAAATTTCAGTTTATTTTTTAATTTCCTATTTATTTCTTTAATTTCTATTTATTTTCATAAATTCTTAAATATTTTCTTTAATTTTCAATTATTTTTATCGATTTTCAATTAATTCCTCAATGTTTAATCATACTCTGGTTTTTTTAATTATTTTTTTTTTAATCATAAAAGTTATTTAGAATTTTCAATTTTTTCCTTTAATATTAAAAAACTGTGGCCTTTTTTCTATTATTTTTTTGATTATCATTAAATTTCTTTAATTTTAAATACAATTATTCAATTATTTTATTCAAATTTTTAATTCCATTCTTCAATTATATTTCTATTCTTGTTTTCAATTGACAATTTATTATTCTTCTTCAATTTTATGATTAATCATTAATTCTTAAAAAAATTTTGCTCCCATGCTGATTAGTCTCGCCATGTTTCAAAAATTTTTTTTCAATTGTTAACTATTTTTTTTTACAATTAATTATTTTCGTCATATTGCAATTCTTCTTTTAAATATCGATTACTTCCTTGAAATTTCAGTCTATTTTTTAATTTCCTATTTCTTTCTTCAATTTTTAATTATTTTCATCAATTATCAAATATTTTCTTTAATTTTTAATTATTTTTATCATTTTTCAATTCATTTCTCAATATTAAATAATTCTCGAATTTTTTCAATTACTTTTTTCACTTATAAAAATTCTGTTAAAATTTAAATTCAATTATTCAATTCTAGAACTATTCTCATCAAGTTTCAGTTATATTCTTCAAATTTATATTACACTTTTTAATTTTCAATTATTTTCTTTAATATTAATTATTAAAAAATTATCTCCTTTTTTACCTTTTTTTTTCTTTTTTTATCTCCTTTTTTCTACTACTTGTTTTGATTATCATTAAGTTTCTTTAATTTTAAATAATTTTCAATTATTTTTTTAAAATTATAATTCCATTCTTCAATTATATTTCCATTCTTCAGTTTTCAATTGAAAATTTATTATTCTCCTTCAATTTTCAGATTATTCATTATTTTTAAAAAATTTTTTGCTCCAATACCGATTAGTCTCACCATGTTTCGATTTTTTTTCAATTGTTAATTATTTTTTTTAATAGTTAATTATCTTCGTCAATATTTAATTATTTTCGTCAAATTGTAATTTTTCTTTTAATTATCGATAACTTCCTTAAATTTTCCATTATATTCTTTAATTTCCAATTTATTTTTTCAATTTTGAATTATTTTCTTCAATTATCAAATATTTTCTTCAATTTTAAATTATTTTTTCACTCATAAAAATTGTTTTAAAATGACAATTTAATTATTCAATTCTAGAACTATTCTCTTCAATTTTCTTATATATTCTTCAAATTTAAATTTTACTTTTCAATTTTCAATTAGTTTATTCAATATTAAAAAATTATTTCCTTTTTTCTAATATTTTTTCGATTACCATTAAGTTTCTTTAATTTTAAATACAATTATTTAATTATTTTCTTAAACTTCTAATTCCATTCTTCAATTTCTATTTCCATTCTTCAGACTTCAATTGTTTTCTTTTACATTAATTAATTCTCGGCTTTTTTCAATTACGTTTTTTTCAATGTTTAAGTATATTCTTTAAATTTTAAATCCATTCTTCAAATTTTCAATTATTCTTTTCAATTTTATTTAATTTTTTGGATTTGCAATTCAGTTGTTAAATGTGCAATTGTTTTCAACAATTACTCCTATAATTTTCTAAAGTTTTCAATTTACAATTAATTTTTTTAAATTTAATATTCCACGTTTAATTTTTTCAATTATTTGTTTCAGTTGTCTATTAATCTTCTCATTTTTCGCACTTTATTTTCAGTTGACAATTATCTTCGTCATTTTTCACATATTTCTTTCAATCTTTAAATTATTCTCGTCATTTTTCAACTATTTTCTTCAGTTATTAATTATTTTCCTCAATTTTCAACTATTCCCTACAATTTTTTCAACTTTTAATTATTATCTTAAAATTTTATAATTATTCTTTGATTTTTTAAATTATTTTGTTCGGTTGTGTATCCATCTAGCCATTTTTGTAATTTTTTTTTTAATTGTCAATTATTATCGTCATTTTGTAATTTTTTTTTAAAATTTAATTTAATTCTTAAATTTTCAATTTATTTCCTCAATTTTTTTTATTACTTTCTTGAATTTCAATTATTCTTTTTGCGATTTTCAATCCAGTTGTTCAATTTGCATTTACCTGCAACAGTTATTCCTAAAAATGTTCAAATATTTTGTTTAAATTTATTATTTATTGTTTAATTTTTTAAATTATTCTATTAAATTTAATCGTATAATTATGTAATTACATTTTAATGAATTTTCCATTTATCTTGAAAGGACAATTCAGAATAGAGTTATAGTTGAAAAATCCGTAAGCAATTAAAAATTTCTTCTCGATTGACGTTCAACTTGAAATCTGTCTCTTGAATTGGATCGGAGGAAAGCGGATTTCTAACGGTGGTTTTATGGTACTCTAGGATTTGAAAAGGGAAAAATTGGCATTAAGAAAAGGGAATCGGATATAAGACGTGAAATAAAAATGAAAGAGATGGTCAATAAAATTATTTACACATACTTGAAATACTTGAGCCATTCGAGCTTGCTGGCTTTGAGAGCAGTGATTTTCAATGGAGAGAATCACAGGGTAGGGTGAGCTAACAAAGGCACTCCTATCTATCGCTTCCACCACAGATCGAAAAGGAATTTTTGTAGTGAAGGTATGGCCATGATAAATCAGCGGTGAACCGTCGTCTCCATCCCAGCAGTCCAATTCAACGCACCGACATCCGGTCTGCAGGACCTACAAGCAGTAATTGATTTCAGATATTTCAACCATTTCAAACTTAAAATAATTTTATCACTACTTTGTCATCTGGAGTTCAAGTATAATTACCATTTCAATTGTAAATAAGCACCATAATTTAAATTTAGATTAAATTTACGTCGGTATTTGAAAACTAATACAATTTGTTACCGACCGAGCACATTAGTACAATACAACAAAAATGTGTCGCTAGTGGCGCGCTGAATTATGTAATCTGTTTTAGAAAAAAAAAAATATTTACGGGAAAGTTTTTATACTTTGGAATTCTTTTTCTACCAAATATCGTCTTCGTATCCAGAATCTCCACCTGGAAAAAAATGTATTTCATTTGGTTTTAGATAAATCTTACCTGTGAATATAACTGAACGGATGATTCCCCTTTGAGCTGATGACCTGTTAAGTAAGTATTGTGCGAACTTGCTATGTAGTACTGAGAAAGAGGTTGTTGCATTTCAGTTTCTGAGGGCGTCGCATATTCGTTGGGGAAGGCGTAATTGTCTTTGTCCATCATGTACCGAGCGAAACCTTCGAAAGATAAACACCATTGTGTGCGGAGGACTGGGTCTGGTTCGTGCCTCTGAAATGAGAACAAAGCTGATTAATTTCTCTATCCATGAAATGGCTAATTGGTCTATTTCACTTGACTCTCAACCGGTTTTATTTTGTTTCGAAAGAAAGTCATGTTTTGTCAACCATTGTGCAAAATATTAAATTAGTGATTCTTTATACTTATCAACTCAATTTAGTGTTGAGGTCGTGTTGACTGTTTTCAGTTGCAGAAGTTTAACCAATTGCAAATTCAGGGTTTACTGGGATCTTAACTTAATCATGGACAATTTCAGGACAGACTTTTTATTTTTGGAGGATACCAAAGACGATAATTTTTATAAGAAGCATATATCGAGGATTCAGTACACCAGATTTTACATCCCGGTTTTCAGATCCCGCATTCAATATCCCGGAATCCACTTTATGGATTCCACTTACGGGATTATGGAACCCAAGTTCCACATATTCGATTCCATAAGCTGAGTTGTAAATCTCGGATTCCTTAAAACGAATTTTAACAATCCAAAAACTAAATCCATGATTCTAATTCCCCGTTTCCTCAACCCGGATTCCAAAACCTTAATTGAATAACCCGGTTATACACGCAGGATTACAGAACACGTATTTTTAATCCCAGATGACTAATCCCTTATTCCATATAGCGAATTCCATATCTTGGAATCAAAAACACGAATTCCACATCCGAAATTCACAACCCTGGTTATTACAAATTCCTGAATCCAAATCCCGCTTCCCCTAACACGGGTTATACATACGCAGGATTACATAACCCGTGTTTTGAGTCCCAGATAATTAACCCCTTACTCCATTTAGCGAATTTCATATTTTGGAATCCGAAACATAAATTCCACATTCCAACTTCACAATCCTGATTCTAAATCCCCGTAACCATATTCCGGATTCTACAACCCGAGTTATATACAGAAGTTTACATAACCCGTGTATTAAATATCAGACAATTAATTCCTTATTGGATTCATCGAATTAATATTTTGCAATCCGAAACATAAATACCACATCCGAATTTCGCAATTTTGATTCTAAATCCCCGATTCGAAATCCCTCTTTCCCTAACCCTAGCTCTAAATCCTGGATTCTACAATCCGAATTATAGACCTAGGATTAAACAATTTATGTTCTACACCAGGGATTACTTAAACCATGTTTAAAACCCAGATAAGTAGTCTCTTATTCTACATAGCAAATTATATATTTTCGAATTTTACAAATTAGATTCTATATCTAAGTTTCCATATCACGATTTCCACAACTTCATTTCCATATCCCGGATTCCATATTCTAAACTGTATTTTTTCAATTCCACAACCCGAACTATATATCCGTATTTCAAAACTTAGATTCTAAATCCCTGATTACTTTAACATAATTACACAACCCGAATTCTAAGTCCCCGATTCCAAATCTCTTATTCCAAAACCCTGTTTCCCCATCCTAGTTTACATATCCTGGATTCCAAGACCTAAATTCCATATCTTTGATTTCACAACCTGGGTTCTAGATCCTGTATTCCTTAAACCAAATTTTTCAATCCTGAGACAAAATCCATGATTCAAATTCCCGGTTTCCCTAACCCGAATTCTACAATCTTAATTCAATAACCCGGTTGTAGACCAAGAATTACAGAACCCGTATTTTGAATCCCAGATGACTAATCCCTTATTCCATATAGCGAATTCCATATAGCGAATTCCATATCTTGGAATACAAAACACTAATTCCACATACGAATTTCACAACCCTAGTTATTATAAATTCCCGATTTCAAATCCCGCTTCCCCTAAGCCGGCGTCGACAACCCGGGTTATACATACAAGATTACATAAATCGTGTTTTGAGTCCCAGATGATTAACCCCTTATTCCATGTAGCGAATTCCATATTTTGGAAACCGAAACATAAATTTCACAATCCTGATTCTAAATCCCCAAAACCGAATTCTGCGTTCCCTAACCCGGCTTCTACAACCTTCATTCAACAACCCGGTTATGTACCCAGGATTACATAACCCGTGTTTTGAATTCCAGAGAACTAATTCCTTATTCATTCATAAAGCGAATTCCATATCTTGGAATCCAAAACTCAAATTCCACAACCCTGATTATAAATTCCCGATTTCAAATCCCGCTTTCCCTAACCTGGATTCTACAACCCGGGTTACAAATCGAAGATTACATAACCCGTCTTTTGAATTTTAGATACCTAATTGCTTATTCCATTCATCGAATTAATATTTTGCAATCCGAAACATAAATTCCACATTCGAATTTCGCAATCCTGATTCTAAATCCCTGAGTTAAAATCCCTATTTCCCTAACCGAGTTCTAAAACTAGGATTCAAAAATCCAGATTATACTATTCTAGGATTAAATAATTTATGTTTTGAATCCCACATGACTAATTCCTTATTTCATACAGCGAATTACATATCTTGGAATCCGAGACACAAATTCCACATCCAAATTTTACAATCCTAATTTAAAATCCCAGTTTCCCTAACCCGGATTCTACAACTTGAATTTAGCAACCCGGCTTATATACCAGGGATTACATAACTCGTGTTTTAATCCCAGATAAGTAGTCTCTTATTCCATACAGCAAATTACATATCTTCGAATTTTACATCCGGTTTACACAACTCAGATTCTTAATCCCAGTTTTCAAATTCCGATTTCCACAACTTGATTTCCAGATCCCGGATTTTTTATTCTAAATTGTATTTCTCCGATTCCACAATCTGAACTATACATCCGAATTCCACAACTTAGGTTCTAAATTCCTGATTCCTTAAAACGAATTCCATAACCCGGATTCTAAATTCCCAATTTTAAAACCCAGTTTCCATATCCCAGATCAAATATCCTGGATTCCATGGCCTTAATTTCATATCATTGATTCCACAACCTGGGTTTTAGATCTTGGATTCCTTAAATCAAATTTTACAATCCTGATTTTAAATCCACCATTCCAAATTCTGGTTTTTATAACCCAGATTCTAAAACCCCGGTTCTATATCCCAGATCGCACATCCAGGATTCCATCACCTGGATTCCATATCTTGGATTCTACGACCCGAACTTCAAATCTGAATTCCACAATCCGAATTATAAATTCTGGATTTTTGTTTTAAATTCAACAGGTCGGCTTTCATATACCTAAATCAACATTCTCCAGATTCAGAGTTTAATATCCTGAATCGCCATCTTAGATACAACAAACCGGAATTCACATTCAGAATTTTATGCAGCTCATTTCAAATTTCAAATTCCACATTTTAAATTCCACATCCCAAATTTCACATTCCAGATTATATCCCACATTTTTAATCCCAAATTCCATATTGTTTTATCCACATTCCAGATTCCTCTTTTAAGCTCTTAAATTTTTGTAATATTTAGATTTATTTTACTAAACTAAAAATTAAAGTACTCTTTTTAACTAAAATATTTCAAAATTATTGTCAGTCTTTAATAGTAAGTAAATTGAAAAACTACCTTATCATATTCATTAATTGAATTTCCACTGCATCTAATCTATTGGAGAAGTTAACAACCCTAGTGTCCATAGTTTCGATTCTCTACCAGGCATCGTTCAATTTGGAATCCAAACGTTCCATTTTCACCGATAGTGCATTGAATTGAGGTTGCATACCCGAAATTAAATTACTGGATATTTCAAAATCCATATTTGAAAGAACCAATGATAAAACAGCAGATCTGTCAAAGGGTCAGCGTCACCAATTTTTGCAATATTTGCAGAAAACCCCGTTTCATGTAATTATTCCTATTTCGATGGACAAAGAATTACAATAAAGGCAGCGAATGTCCAAACTGTTGGGAAATGCCAAATTTTTCGGAAACTTAGAAGCATAAATAAATTGAGAAAGTAATAAATTCCAAAAGAATTTTTACTTCTCATGATAATTATTTCAACAGGTTCTTCAAAATTGAATAACCTAAATAATTTCTGTCCAAAAAATACCAATTTAAATCAATGTTCTATTCTCTTTATTCCATACCACAATTGAAAAATATTTTCATAATAAATTCTCGAGAAACGTTTGTCAGGAAATCTTTCCTTTTTCTTGACAGGGATATATATTTCTTTCAAAGGATTCAATCCTAGGAAATAATCGAAGACGTCTTGCATTATAAATCTGAGGCATTTGATAATGGAAATATCAAAATAAATCAATATCTTTATTTTCTTAAGACTTCAGAAAAATACTTACTTTAATAAGATGTTTGATTTCCTCATCGGTCAGTTTCTCTTGCTGCCTGGATTCCAAAAATTTAGTAAACGTGGCGAGAGTTATCACTTGAGATTTCGACGTATCAACTCCGGAACAATTATTAACAATGCTTGCCGCTGCAACAGCGTCAAGTATTTGCTTTTTGTGAAGGTTACTGTGTGATTTGTACTCGTGGCAGTCTATGGAGTTGTTCCTCGTTAATAGACCTGATTAAAATAATTCCAAAATTGTAGAACGACTAAATTAAAAGTATCTGTTATTGTTTCCAAAAAATAATTTATATGACCACAATGTATAAATAAAAATTCTACTTTAGTTACTGATCCTTTTAGTTTATTCTTAAAAAATGTCTACCTGTTAATTGGGCATTCATTTAATAAGATTAAATAAAAAATAAAATAAATATAAGTATTTTTCATAAAATTAATAATCAAAAATAGCGTTACAATTTAACTGACCATAGTTAGAGGCTACGTATGACGTTTCGAACAGTATTCCGAACCACGATGTGCAATTTGTGGTGACGTTACTATTATTCCATGCGGTTGGTATAAAACGCCTTATGTTTCAGATAATAATTTTTTGAAAAGTACTGTTTTTATACCGTATTTCAACCGTATGTAAAACTAATTGCTATTGGATCTCTAATTTTACATAATAACACAGGATCACACATTTTTTTTTTTTACTCATGTAACTGGACTATGAAATCCTAAACAATTTTTGATCGATGAATCCAAATCCGGAACACGTTTATCTCCATCACGTCAGGATTTTTTTTTTAAACAAATACTTGAAATTTTGAAAAAATCCTCAGAATTATCATAAAGAACCCGACCATTTTCAAGTGTAGTCAACTAGGACGCAAATTTTTAGTACATGTTTGAACAATTTAAAGACGGAAAAATTTTGCAACTTACTCTATAGTAATTTAGATTCAAACGCAACCCTAAAAAAAACCCAAATGCAGATATGCACACATTTCTATTAATTTGTAAATTTGAATAGTCTTGAGAATTTACGAGCATATAACTAGGTATACTTTGTTTCATACTACCAAAGTTACACCTAAGAAGCAATTAAAAAAAGTCAAACATAGATACGAACAAAAATTTGAAAATGGTTAAATTCTTTAAGAGGATTCTGAGAATTTGTTTAAGTTTTCAAAAATTTATTATTAAAAAAAGTCCTAACGTGATGGAGGCAAACGGACTTCGGATTTGGATTAAGCCAGCAAAAGTACTTTAATTAATTAGCTAATTTTCCCTAATTACGTAATTTCCTCATACATCAAAAACCTCTAGAGCTACCTAAATCCCTTATGCATGAAGAACCACGAAACATTCTTCTATCTCTTTAACCACGTAAATACCTCATACACCAAACACCACTAAACTTTCTTCTACCTCTAAAACCACGTAACTCCATCATACATCAAGAACCACATAATTCTCTTCAAACTCTAGAACCACGTCACTCCCTCATACATCAAAAACCACGTTACTTTCTTCTACCGCTAAAACCACGTAATTCCCTTTTACCTCTAAAACCACGTAACTCCCTCATACATCAAAAACCACGTTACTTTCTTCTACCGCTAAAACCACGTAATTCCCTTCTACCTCTAGAACCACGTAACTTCCCACGCAGCACCAGAAATTCCCTGAATTTCCCCTGAATATTGGTCCACATTTTCCGAATATTCGAACCTAATATTCAGGGAAGTTTCATGGAAGCATCAAAATGTCCGCCATGTGAAATATTGGTGGCGAAATTTCCCGCAAAATGTATTTCTAATTTTCAGGGAATTTCCACATCTAATATTTCTAGAATATTCATAGTATTCATAAATTAACTGTACATGATGCGCACTAGTCAAACTTGGTTTCTGTGACACTTACGGCTGCGCAGTAGTTTCTAATGTTCTAGAATCCTACGGGTGTCAAATATAACATATAATTTTCATCAATTACCAGATCAAACAAAAATTTGGAAATTTTTTTTAACTTTCCCTGAATATTCTAGGAATATTAGATGAGGAAATTCCCTGAAAATTAGAAATACATTTTTAGGGAAATTTCGCCGCCAATATTCCCCATGGCGTACATTTTGATGCTTCCACAAAACTTCCCTGAATATTAGGTTCGAATATTCGGGAAATGTGGACCAATATTCAGGGGAAATTCAGGGAATCTCTGGTGCTGTGTGGGTTCTTTATACCTCAAGAACCACCTAAATTTCTGTTGCCTTCAGAATTTAGTAATTCCATCATTCGTCAAGAACCACGTAAATTTCTTCTACCTCTAAAACCACGTTACTCCATCCTACAACAAAAATAAAATAACTGCCTTCTACCTCTAGAACCACGTAACTCCCTTATACATAAAAACCACAGAACCTTCTTCTACCTATAGAATCACGTAACTCAATCATACATCAAGAACCAGGCAACTCCGTTCAACCTCTAGAACAACGTAACTCCCTTATAGTTCTGGAGGCAGAAGAAATTTCCGTGATTCTTGATGTATAAAGCAGTTACGTGGTTCTAGAGGTAGAATGGAGTTACGTAGTTTCAGAGGTAGAAAGGAGTTAAGTGGTTCTTGAAGTTTTAGGGAATTACGTTATTCTAAAGACAGAAGAAAGTTACGTGGTTCTTGATGTATAAAGGAGTTATATGGTTGTAGAGGTAGAAGGGAATTACGTAGTTCTTGATGTATGAGGGAGCTACGTGGTTCTAGAGGTAGAAGGGAGTTATGTGGTTTTTAATGTCTAAGGGAAAAACGTAATCCTGTAGGCAGAAGAAATTTAAGTAGTTCTTATTGTATAAAGGAGTTACGTGTTTCTAGAGGTAGAAGGGAGTTACGTGGTTCTTGATGTATGATAAAGTAACGTGGTTTTAGAGGAAGAAGAAAGTTACATGGTTCTTCATATATGATGGAGTTACTTCGCTCTAGAGGTAGAAGAAGGTTACGTGGTTTTAGAGGTAGAAGAAAGTAACCTAGTTACTAGAAGGTAGAAGGGAGTTGGTGGTTTTTGATGTATGATCGAGTTACGTGGTTATAGAGGTAGAACAATGTTATGTGGTTCTTCATGTATAAGGAAGTTACGTTGTTCTAGAGGAAGAAGGGAGTACGTTGTTCTTAATGTATGAGGAAGTTACGTTGTTCTAAAAGCAGAAGAAATATACGTGCGTCTTGATGTATAGGGGAGTTACGTGGTTCTACAGTTAGAAGGGAGTAACGTTGTTCTTGAAGTATGATGGAGTAACGTGGTTTTAGAGCTAAAAGAAAGTTACGTGGTTCTTGATGCATAAGGGGAATATGTATTTCTGGAGGCAACAGAAATTCACGTGGTTCTAGATATATAAAGTAGTTACGTGGTTCTAGAGGTAGAAGGGAATAATGAAGTTCTAGTGGTAGATAGGAATTACGTGGTTTTAGAGACATAAGAATGTTATGTGGTTCTTCATATATAAGGGAGTTACGTTGTTCTAGGGCAAGAAGAGAGTTACGTGGTTCTAGAAGTAGCACGGAGTTACGTGGTTCTTGAGGTATAATGGAGTTACGCGGTTCTAGAGGTAGAAGGGAATAACGAGGTTCTCGTGGTAAATAGGAATTACGTGTTTTTAGAGACGGAAGAATGTTATGTGGTTCTTCATATATAAGGAAGTTACGTTGTTTTAGAGCAAAAAGGGAGTTACGTGGTTCTAGAGGTTGAACGGAGTTACGTGGTTCTAAAGGTAGATAGGAATTACGTAGTTTTCGAGACAGAAGAATGTTATGTGGTTCTTCATGTATAAGGGAGTTACGTTGTTCTAGAGCAAGAAAAGAGTTACGTGGTTCTGGAAGTAGCACGGAGTTACGTGGTTCTTGAGGTATAATGGAGTTACGCGGTTCTAGAGGTAGAAGAATGTTATGTGGTTTTTCATGTATAATGGAGTAAGGTAGTTTTAGAGTTAGAAGGGAGTTACGTAGTACCTGATGTATGATGGAGTAACGTGGTTCTCGACGTCGAACAATGTTATGTGGTTCTTCATGTATAAGGGAGTTACGTTATTCTAGAAGAAAAAGGGAGTTACGTTCTTCTAGAGGTAGAAGGGTATTACGTGGTTTCAGAGGCAGAAGAAATTTACGTGGTTCTCGATGTGTGATGGAGTTACGTGGTTCTAGACGTAGAAGAATGTTATTTGCTTTTTCATGTATGAGTTAGTTATGTTGTTCTAGAGGTAGAAGGTAATTCCGTGGTTTAAGAGGCAGAAGAAAGTTAGGTGCTTCTTGAGGTATAAAGGAGTTATGTGGTTCTAGAGGTTACAGGGAATGACGTGGTTTTAGAGGCAGAAGAAAGTTAAGTGGTTCTTGATGTTTGATGGAGTTACGTGGTTCTAGAGGTAGAAGAATGTTATCTGGATCTTCATGTATAAGGGAGTTACGTTGTTTTAAAGGAAAGAGGGAGATACGTGGTTTTAGACATAGAAGGGAATTACATGGTTTTAGAAGCAAAAAAATGTTATGTGGTTCTTCATATATAAAGAAGTTACGTTGTTCTAGAGCAAGAAGGGAGTTACGTAGTTCTAGAGGTAGAATGAAGTTACGTGGTTTGTGATGTATGGTGGATTAACGTGGTTGTAGAAGTAAGAGAAAGTTACGCGGTTCTTGATGAGTTAGGGAATTACTCAATTCTGGACGCAACAGAAATTTAGGTGGTTTTTGATGTATAAAGAAGTTACGTGGTTCTAGAGGTAGTAGGGAGTCACGTATTTTTAGAGGTAGAAGAAAGTAACGTTGTTTTTTATGTAGGAGGGAGTTACGTGTTTTTAGAGGTAGAAGGGAATAAGGTGGTTCTAGAGGTAGAAGGGAGTTACGTGGTTTTTGAAGTATGATAGAGTTACGTGATTCTATAAGTAGAAAAAGGTTCTGTGGTTTTCATGTATAATGGAGTTACGTAGTTCTAGAGGAAGAAGGGAATTACGTGGTTTTAGAGGCTGAAAAAAGTTTAGTACTTCTTAATGTATAAGGGAGTTACGTGGTTCTAGAGGTAGAAGGCAGTTATTTTATTTTTGGTGTAGGATGGAGTAACGTGGTTTTAAAGGTAGAAGGGAATTACGTGGTTTTAGAGGTAGAAGAAAGTAACGTTGTTCTTGATGTATGAGGGAGTTACGTGGTTCTAGAGGTTAAAGGGAATTACGTGGTTTTGAAGGCTGAAAACAGTTTAGTGCTTCTTGATGTATAAGGGAGTTACGTGGTTCTAGAGGTAGAAGGCAGTTATTTTATTTTTTGTGTAGGATGGAGTAACGTGGTTTTAGAGGTAGAAGAAATTTACGTGGTTCTTGACGAATGATGGAATTACTTAATTCTGGAGGGAACAGAAATTTAGGTGGTTCTTGAGGTATAAAGGAGTTACGTGGTTCTAGAGGTAGAAGGGAATTACGTGGTTATAGAGGTAGAAGAAAGTATGGTTGTTCTTGATGTATGAGGGAGTTACGTGGTTTTAGAGGTAGAAGGGAGTTACCTGATTCTGGATGTATGAGGGAGTACAAAAGTTACAAAAGAAAATCTTCTTGAATGACATTTTATAGAAGCAATAAAATTTCCTCTTGACTCAAGCGGAATTAATTTCAAGGCAATATTATATGACGTTAGTAGCAAGATGATTTTCATTTTGATTAATTTTTATATTTACCAATTCGTTGTGGCGTTGCGTCGCTAGTTTGGCGCAAAACGGAAGAACGAAGGTTATTGACATCTCTCAAGGAACCGTCGCTCTGACTCCGACAGGTGATAGCCAATTGACCAAAAAGATCACGAAGATCCTTTCTGGCTCTGAGGCTGAAGGATCGAAACAGAGCAACAAATTCGACAAAATTCAATTGAGTCTCGTACATGATGGACGTGGCTTTTGCTTTTACTTGCCACGGCGATTCGGAGCCCCCAGCTAATCCGCTGGATCCGTTCTTATCTTTATCCCTAATGAGACATAAAAGACTGCTTTCGAATTATTGGGAGGAAATAGGCAAGCGGTGATAAGTCATTTCAGCAACTCATTCTCAGTCAAATCGATTTCCACATCCGACCATTTCAAACATTTTTTGATCTTTAATATAATTCCACATTTAAAGGAGTCTTCTTTTAACCCATCAACGCATTCTACTTCGCTGGAAATTTGTTTTGAAAATACATCAATTCATACGGGAATGGGTTAAAAAGTTAAAATAAAATTTTGTCACTAATTCATTTTAATAATTTTGCTTTCATCTCAAGTACAATTCGATGATTATTACATAATTTAAAAAGTTTGAAGGAAATTTAACAGAAGTGTTTTGAAAATGATTTGCAATTATTGGAATAGCAGAAACGTGGTTTGAATTCTACCTGTTTCTAGTTACAGCACAATGTCTGCCTTTAACAGAAAGTTATGCGATCCTTGAAATGTTCAATTGGCAGCTAGCACAATATTCGCTTGAGCTATTAACGCGAATACCATGCAAGCGAGAAATTACAGGGTTGTCAGTCTCAAGCAAATTCTTTGATAAAACTATATATAATCAGGTCTTAATTCCAATTTAGTTTATGAATCGTGAAATTGCCTCTTAATTATGCTAACTAGATATATCCGTTGTTTATGTAAATATATCCGTAATTTGGAACTTTTTTAATTAATTAACCAAATTTTACTTGAATCAGAGAAGAATCAAATCCTAAAATCAGTTTCTGGATGTAATTAATTTTTTGAGAATGAATTGCTTACTTTCCAAAAAAAATCGAACATTGCTTGGTAGAAACAGGACTTTCACAAGTGTGTTAATCACTACAAAGCTCGTGTATTAAATGTCAAATAATTTCATAAAAAGCCACATTAACTTCCGCAATGCTGCAAAACTACGATTATCATTTAATAATTAATTAGAGAATCTTTTTAATCCGGATAAAAAGACAATGGACTCGAAAAAAAGGAACATGTTTTCAAATAAGTACACCAACTATAGGCCAGGGAAATAAAGTTGAAAATTGCAACGTTTAAAAACAAAAATTCTTTCTTAAAACCGATGCAGAACTCATCGTTTATATCAAAAAACAACCCCAGTAACATTAAAAAAAATTAACAAAGCGCACCTTCTATTGTGAACAATTTTTTAAAATTATAAAATAGTGAGAATTGTTCCTTCGAAGTTTTAAGAAAACTATTATCTTCTTAACGGATGTAGAACCCATTGCTTTTTGCAAAACAACAACCCCCAAAACATGAAAAAAAAATTATTAAAGCTCACCGACTATAGTAAACATTTTTTTATTTTATAAAATCAAAGGCATTGTTCCCTCGAAGCTTTAAAAATTTTTTAAATTTTCATTTTTAAACATTCCAATCAAATAATTTGTATTGTAGATGATCTGTGTTGAACATTAAATGATAATCTTAGTTTATTAAAACACAATTATAATCTTAATAATAGAATAAAATATGCTGAGAAACTTTTAATTATAGTATTTGCTTTTTTAAATTTCTATATTTGTAATAATCTTTTCTGTTATTGTAATTTTGTGAGACGACAAATTAATATATAATAATATTAATCTCTCTGAGTCAGGTAAAAAAAATTGAAACATTATTTTACGTTCGAACTAACTTTTTTCTGATTTTTTGTTTAATTAATTTAATTGATTTAATTATTTCAAGTATTTACTAGTTTGAGGTTATGATTACACTTCCAAAAATATTGACATGGAAAGTACTGAACGTCTGTTCAATACTATTTATCAAATAAGCTTAAAATTACATTTTTAATAATTATTTACGATAACTGCAATTAAAACTGCCCGAATTTGAAATATAAAAATTATTAAAAGTTACATTTTTTTTCCAGTGGCGTAACTGGAGGTGCAAGGGCCCTGGGGCAAAAAGGAAAATGGGGCCCCAATTATATATATAATAATTTACAAGTTTAATTAATTCATTCATTCATTATGTCAACACCTGCTTTTTGTAACTAGATATTTTTTTCTTTTCAAATTTTAAATCGTATTTTACCTTTTTAAAATGTTCTCAAATTTATTTTTAATTGTTTTTAAATTGATCCCCTAAATTTTAAATTTACCTTCCTCAAATTTCAATTAATTTATTTAGTTTTCTCAATCACTTTTTCAATTTTAATTATTTTTGCATAGACATTAAATCAGTTTTAATTATTTATTCCTTAATTTTTTATACTATTCATCGGAAATTAAAATTTATTTTTTTAACTTACCATTATTTTTGCTATTTTGCAATTATTATTTTCAATTTACAATAATTTTCAGAATTTCTGAATTAATTTACTGAACTTTCAAATATGCATCTCAATTTTTAATACTTTTGTTCAATTTTCATTTCTTTTTATTAATAAATTGCAATTATTTTTTCCATCTTTTAATATTTTCATTATTTTTCAATTAAATTCAAAAATTTTTAGTTATTATCTCAAATTTAAATTATTGTATTTAATTTTCAATGGTTTAAAAGATTTTTCAATTATTTCCTTTTGCTTAAAAATAAATTGTGTAATTTTATATTATTTTCTCCGATTTTTAATTATTTTCATTCTTTTGGCATAATTTTCAAAATTTTTTAAAATTTATCTGAAATTTCAATTGTTATTTTCATTTTTTTTCGATTATTTCTGCGATTTTTGAATTATTCCAAGAATTATTCTCTTTAATTACAATTTTTAATTAATTTTATGATTACATATTTTCTTTTTGTAAACATATATTCTATAATTTTTTTAAATTATTTTACACAAATTTTATTTACTGCTTCCTTCTTTCATATTTAAATTATTTCCGTCATAAATTTAAATTATTTTTCTCAATCTTAAATTATTTTCATCATATTTTAATAATTTTTTTATTATTTTCAAATGTGATTAATTTTTTACAACTTATCATTGTTTTTATCATATTTCAATGGTTTTCTTCAAGTTTCAAATCAAAAACTCATTTTTCAATTATTTTCTCCATCTTTTAATATTTTTAATATATTTCAATTAATTTCCTAAATTCTCACTTATTATCTCAAATTTTGATTCTTGTCTTCAATTTTTAATTTTTTAAACGGTTTTTCAATGATTTTTTTTGCTTAAAAACAAATTGTGTAATTTTATATTATTTTCAATTCTATTGGCGTAATTTTTAAAATTTTCTTTGATTAAAATTTTTAAGTAATTTTGTAATTATTTTCCTTTTTTAAACATATAATCTACTATTTTTTTAATTATTTTTCTCAAATTTTATTTAATGTATTCAATCTTGCATATTTAAATTATTTTCTTCATAAATTTCAATTATTTTCAGCATTTTAGAATTATTTTTCAATTTTAAAAATCATTTTATCATTTTTCAATTATTTTCCTCTATTGTTAATTATTATTCTCATTTTCTAGGTGGAAGGGCTAGGGTGCATCCCACATAATCAAACGGGATTTAGAAAGGGAATGGGGACGATGGACAATATATATGTGCTGAATCACTTAGTGAGCAGGGGATTAGAGAAAAAAGGGGGAAAAGTGGTGGCGGTGTTTGTCGACTTCAAATCGGCATTCCCGTCAGTTAACAGGGGGGTTCTATGGAAGGTCTTAAAGGATAGAGGAATAGAGGAGAGTATGATAGAGAGGATAAAAGAGATTTATGAAGACTCAAGAGTAAAGGTTAGAGTGGGAGGGAAATATGGGAGGGAATTCTGGCTGGGAAGAGGGTTAATGCAGGGCTGTCCTCTGAGTCCTTTGCTATTCAATTTATTGATAGCGGATTTAGAGGAAAGGCTATGGAGGAGAGGGAAAGGTGGAGTAGTGCTAGGGAGATCGAGGATATATACCCTGGCGTACGCGGATGATATAGTGTTGCTTGCGGAGGATATGAGTGGAATGAGGTTGTTAATGAGGGAATTTGAGAAGTATGTGTGTGAGAGAGACTTGTGGGTGAATGTGGATAAGACGAAAGTGGTGAGATTCAGGAAAAGGAAGGATGTGAGAGGGGAGGTGCTGAGATTGAATGGGAAGGTGGTGGAAGAGGTGAATGAATTTTGTTATTTAGGATATTGGTTTGAGTCGAATGGATCGAATGAGTTGAATGTGAGGAAGAGAGTGGAAAAGGCTAGTAAAGTTATGGGTCAAGTGTGGGGGATAGGGAAGAGAAGGTTTAAGAATGATTGGAAAAGAAGAGTGTGGATGTTTGATGCGTTGGTGTGGTCTGTAGTCAGTTATGGGGTGGAAATATGGGGATGGAGAGAGAGAGGGTTGGTTGAACGGTTGCATGAAAGGTTTCTGAGGTGGGTGATGGGGGTGAGTGGAAGCTGCCCAGGGTATATGATCCGAGAGGAACTGAGTAGAGATAAAATGATGGTGCGGCAAAGGAAAAGAGTATGGGGTTTTGAGGAGAAGCTAAGGAATGGAGGGGGTAGTAGAATAGCACAGTTGTGTTGGAAGGCTGTTAGGGAAAGAGAGGAGAATAGGACGAAGAGTAGATTTGGTTGGGAGAGAGATAGATGGGTGGTAAGAAAGGAGGAAAAAGGAATGAAGGTGAGGGGTTGGGAGGAATTGGAAAAGCTTATGAGGGAAAAGGATCAGGAGGAGAGATGGGAGAAAATCAAGGAGTCTAGATACAACAGATGGTATGGGATGGTGAAGAATGAAGGTGTACCAAGGTATTTGAATGCATGGAAGAAAGAGAAAAAATGGAACAGGGTGTTAAGGTTTAGGATGGGTGAGGGTATGAAAGAGTGCAGATATTGGATGAATGAGGAGGAGAAGATGTGTAGGGTATGTGGGTTTGAGGTGGAGGATTGGGCGCATGTGTTGGATAGATGTACTGGAGGGAATGAGGAAGGAAAGGGCATAGGGGAGTGTGTAGGTTGGGTTTTGGATGAAAGTGGGCAAGGGGAAGTATGGATGAAGGAGCTAGAAGAACGGAGAGAGAGAATGAGATTAGGAACGGGGTATTAAAAGATGGATTGAATAAATAGTAAAGAGTAAGTAAAGTCGCGAGGCTCGCTTATGAGAGCACTACGGTTAGGAAACGGAAGCCCTGGCACTAGAAGAGAGTACGTAGATGGTAGAATTGCGTTTGGCGATGTAGGTTAAGACTCGATGTATATAGTATGTAAGAATATTGTAAAGGGAACGGGAGCCCTTCGAGCCCGTAAAAGGGAGAATAAACAATTTATATATTATTCTCATTTTCTAAAATTAATTTCGAACATTTTTAAGTATTTTTCTAAAATTTCAATTATTTTCTTTAATTTTTAATTATTTTAATTTGTATTCATAATTTCCAAATTTGTTTATTAATTATCGTAAATTTAATTTATTTTTAGCTTTCTTCAATTCTTTTCCCCAATTTTTAGTTATTTTCATTTTTTTAATTGATTTCTAAGATCTTCAGGTATTTTTCTCAAATTTCAATTATTTTCTTTTTATTTAAAAAAAATTCTGTAAATTTTTCAATTATTTCACTCAAATGTGATTTTTTTTATTACAACTTATCAATGTTTGTATCATATTTCAATTATTTTTATTAAGATTCAAATTGTAAAATCATTTTTCAATTATTTTCCAAAATTTATATCCTTTAATTTTCAATTTTTTTCTTTTCTTTTATAATTTGAAAAAATTTAAACTATTTATCTGAGATTTCAATTATTTCATTCAATTTTCAATTATTTATGGGTCATTCCATACGAAAAGGCAAATGGCTGAGTCCACTCGTAGTTTTAACCAATTTTAAAGATATATAGCTCAAAATTTAGCATTTTTTATAAGGAATCGAATGCCGTGTGGTACTTTTTGAAATATTCAAAATGGCGGCTACCACAGCTGGATATATAACCAAACTTTTTGAATTTCTGGGTTTAAGCGATTATTACTTTTATTATCTCGGATTAAAATTGCTCAAAACAAATTTTTCTTATGTTTTTGAGATCCCCGAGACAAAAAAATATGACTAAATAATCATAAATAAAAAATTCGAAATGGCGGATCCAAAATGGCGGTCAAATTTTTAAAATGCTATTGGATTTAACTGAAACTTGTTACTCGGGAGTTTTTGAGGTCGCTGATTACGAATATGATCTCAAAATTTAAAAATTCAAAATGGCGGATCCAATATGGCGGACAATATTTTGAAAATTGATCGGATTTCTATGAAACTTGTTAATCGGGGGTTTTTGAGGTCGCTGATTTCGAATCTAATGTCAAAATTTAAAAATTCAAAATGGCGGATCCAATATGGAGGACGAATTTTTTAAAATTGGTCGGATTCGCTTAAAACTAGTTGCTCGGGGGTTTTAGGGGTTGCAGATGACGAATTTTGAAGTCAGTTTTTCAAAATTCAAAATGGCGGATCCAATATGGCGGACGAATTTTTTTAAATTGGTCTAATTCGCTTGAAACTTGTTTCTCGGGGGTTTTTGGGGTCGCAGATTACGAATCTAAAGTCAGTTTTTCAAAATTCAAAATAACGGATGCAATATGGCGGACGAATTTTTTTAAATTGGTCAGTTTCGTTTGAAACTTGTTACTCGGGGTTTTTTTGGGTAGCAGATTACGAATCTGAAATTATTTTTTCAAAATTCATAATGGCGGATCCAATATGGCGGACGAATTTCTCTAAATCCGTCGGATTCGTTTTAAACTTGTTACAAGGGGGTTTTTGAGATCGCTGACTACGAATCTGATGTCAAAATTAGAAAATTCAAAAGAGGTGTACAATAAACAAGAATTAAATACTGATGGCAGTTGAAAGGCTACGTCTGTTGACACATTTTTCGCCATTTTATATCCACCATTTTTAATTTTTAAACTTTGACATTAGATTCGTAATCTGCGACCCCAAAAACCCCCGAGTAACACGTTTCGGACAAATCCGACCAATTTTAAAAAATTCGTCCTCCATATTGGATCCGCCATTTTGAATTTTTAAATTTTGACATTAGATTCGAAATCAGCGACCTCAAAAACCCCCGATTAACAAGTTTCATAGAAATCCGATCAATTTTCAAAATATTGTCCGCCATATTGGATCCGCCATTTTGAATTTTTAAATTTTGAGATCATATTCGTAATCAGCGACCTCAAAAACTCCCGAGTAACAAGTTTCAGTTAAATCCAATAGCATTTTAAAAATTTGACCGCCATTTTGGATCCGCCATCTTGAATTTTTTATTTATGATTATTTAGTCATATTTTTTTGTCTCGGGGATCTCAAAAACATAAGAAAAATTTGTTTTGAGCAATTTTAATCCGAGATAATAAAAGTAATAAGCGCTTAAACCCAGAAATTCAAAAAGTTTGGTTATATATCCAGCTGTGGTAGCCGCCATTTTGAATATTTCAAAAAGTACCACACGGCATTCGATTCCTTATAAAAAATGCTAAATTTTGAGCTATATATCTTTAAAATTGGTTAAAACTACGAGTGGACTCAGCCATTTGCCTTTTCGTATGGAATGACCCTTATATAATTTTTACATTATTTTTTTCAATTTTTAGTTACTTTCGTTCTTTTTCATAATTTTCAAAAAGTTTATAATTATTTCTGTTTAATTAAAAATTATTCTCTTCAATTTTAAATTATGTTTATCTTGTTTCATTTATTTTCTCTAATTTTTAATTATTTTCTTTTTTTTTCAATTAACTTCTGAATGTTTTAATATTTTTCTGAAATTTTCTTTAACCTTTCTTCATTTAACATATATTTTGTAATTTTGTCAATTATTTTCTAAAATTTTAATTATTTTTTAAATTTTATGTTGTTTATCTCAATTTTCAAACATTTTTTTTCAATTATTTTCCTTAAGTTTTCATTATTCAATTGTTTTCAATTTATTTTTAAGATTTTCAAGTGTTTTTCTGAATTTTAAATTATTTTCTTTATTTTTAAAACATTTCTATGAGTTTTTAAATTACTTTCCCCAATTTTTAATTGATTTTATTTTTTTTTTTCAATTAATTTGAAAAATCAGCAATTATTTTGTTTAATTTCAGTTTTTTTGCAATTTTTTTTAATTTAAAAATTTTATAAATTTTGTCCTATAAAAAAAGGTTTATTAGGGCCCTCTGAACTTAAGGGCCCCGGGACATTGCCCCACTTTGCCCCTTAATAGTTACGCCACTGATTTTTTCGTATTATATTCATTAACAATATTTTAAGGATTATGAAGCTGCTTTACTTATACTTAAAGACTAAGTATTTCGACAGTAATCATCAGGAATAAGAATTTTTTCCTATAAGCTAAGAAATGTTTAGCTACCCAATATAGCACGTATAGCTAATAACTGGGACTTTTACCTTATTTGAGGTTAGACAAGCGATATTCATTTTTAACACATTTTGAAACTTTTATTTCTAAACCTGGTATTTCTCATTTCTTAACTTATTATAAAAAATTATACACACTAATCTGTGTGATTTTTAATACTAATACTAACGGACAAAATTGTGGGACCACTTACCGTCTTAAAAAGTTGATAACTCTGTCAGATATTAGCGAAATGGAATTTTTCATATACCATTGGAAAGCTTATAAATTTTACCGTTAAATGGTCCTATATTAAAGTTTTTTCGATTAATAGAAACAAAGATTCAATGTGATAAAGACAGGTAAATTTTCATTTTTCGTGAATTTTCGTTGTTCAAGTTTGGTGAACTGCATTTTCCAGAAAATTAAGCTAAATTAAACCTTAAACTATTAGCTTTAAAATAAGCCGAAGAAAATTAAAATATCTTTACTGGTTCAAAAGTTATAAGTAAATTTATATATTATTGCACTAGAATCGTTGCGCTTTTTCGTATCATACTTTTACTTATAACTTTTAAACCAGTAAAGATATTTTGATTTTCTTCGGCTTATTTTAAACCTAATAGTTCAAGGTTTAATTTAGCTTAATTTCAGATTTTTCCAATTACTTTTCTAGAAAATGCAGCTCATCAAACTTGAACAACGAAAATTCACAAAAAGCAAAAAATTCACCTGTCTTTATCACATTGAATCTCCGTTTCTATTAATCGAAAAAACTTTTAAATAGACCCATTTTACGGCAAATTTTATAAGCTTTCCAATGGTCTATGAAAAATTTCAATTTGCTAATATCTGACAGAGTTATCAACATTTTAACACAGTTAGGTTGTTAATCACATAAGAAAATCATCTTAACTTTAATTTCACATAACGATAAACAATAAATCAGATATTATAATCAAAAGTTTCT
This sequence comes from Ganaspis brasiliensis, assembly GCA_037103525.1. Lineage (NCBI taxonomy): Eukaryota > Metazoa > Arthropoda > Insecta > Hymenoptera > Figitidae > Ganaspis > Ganaspis brasiliensis. The sequence goes on along the minus strand of JAZKLR010000327.1, from coordinate 463,927 downwards.
CAGTGTTGAGAGAATAGAGATATAATTATTATTATTATCCATTGATAATAATTTTAAATAAAAAAAAATCAAATTTAGGTGCTATCAATTCATTGAATACCAGACAAAGGTATTACTGAATGTATTGTTAACAGCACATTAAGCTCAATTTTCAGAAAGATCAATCACTGGTAGGATTGTGGTTATTGAGCCAATTGAATAAGATTTTGGTAATGCAATTAATGGGAGCTATTATCCATTCGACTGGCTTTAGAAATCGATTAATGTTGTATGTGGAATTACCTCTGTAAACTGGAATAAGGCAAATTAGAGGTGACAATACGTTCGGCAGATCCAGGGGGACTTCGCGATGGAATTCTGTCTCTGCCCGTTCGAGGAGAAGCTGGCACGACTTTCGTTAAAGATTCTCTGCTTCCTGTTATATAATGCAGAGGGACCATGGATAATCCTCCATCCGCTGAGGATTCGTACTGCTTAAAGCTCAGATCCTAAAAAATTGAGAAACGTTTCAGTACTTGTTAGAACTTATTTTTTTCCTACAATTTAAGGATAACGCTTGCTCTTCAAGCTGGTATTGTTGAAAATTTACGTTCGGGTAACTTTTACCCAGTCCATACGGAATGTTACAATATCAAATTTTTTTAAAATATCGAATGTTTCAAAAAATAAAGAAAAATTATTTATACATTTTATTACAATTATTAAAGTGTGTAGCAGAAGTGTTTATGTAAAATTGGATCTTCTTTGTAATGTTTTCAAAGGCTTTTGCACGCTATTGTTGACTGGTATGTATATTTACGCTTTTTGCAATGTATTTACATTTAGTTACTTAATTCTCAAAGTTTGAACAGATTCTGCTTATTTTAAAAATGAAGTCAATCAGTGGCGTAACTATTAAGGGGCAAAGTGGGGCAGTGCCGAGGGGGCCCTTAAGTTCAGAGGGCCCTAATAAACCTTTTTTTATAGGACAAAATTTATAAAATTTTAAAATTAAAAAAAAATTGCAAAAAATAATTGAAATTAAACAAAATAATTGCTGATTTTTCAAATTAATTGAAAAAAAATGAAATCAATTAAAAATTGGGGAAAGTAATTTTAAAACTCATAGAAATGTTTTAAAAATAAAGAAAATAATATACAATTGAGAAAATTACTTGAAAATCTTAAAAATAAATTGAAAACAATTGAATAATGAAAACTTAGGGAAAATAATTGAAAAAAAAAGATTGAAAATTGAGATAAATAACATAAAATTTAAAAAAAAATTAAAAAATGAGAAAATAATTGACAAAATTACAAAATATATGTTAAATGAAGAAAGGTTAAAGAAAATGTCAGGAAAATATTAAAACTTTCAGAAGTTAATTGAAAAAAAAAAGAAAATAATTAAAAATTAGAGAAAATAAATGAAACAAGATAAACATAATTTAAAATTGAAGAGAATAATTTTTAATTAAACAGAAATAATTATAAACTTTTTGAAAATTATGAAAAAGAACGAAAGTAACTAAAAATTGTAGAAAATAATATAAAAAAAAATATAAATAATTGAAAATTGAACGAAATAATTGAAATCTCAGATAAATAGTTTAAAAATTTTGAAATTATAAAAGAATTAAAAAAAATTGAAAATTGAAGGATATAAATTTTGGAAAATAATTGAAAAATGATTTTACAATTTGAATCTTAATGAAAATAATTGAAATATGATTCAAACATTGATAAGTTGTAATAAAAAAAATCACATTTGAGTAAAATAATTAAAAAATCTACAGAATTTTTTTTTAAATAAAAAGAAAATAATTGAAATTTGAGAAAAATACATGAAGATCTTAGAAATAAATTATAAAAATGAAAATGACTAAAAATTGGGAAAAAGAATTGAAGAAAGCTAAAAATAATTTAAATTTACGATAATTAATAAACAAATTTGGAAATTATGAAAACAAATTAAATTAATTAAAAATTAAAGAAAATAATTGAAATTTTAGAAAAATATTTAAAAATTTTAGAAATTAATTTTAGAAAATGAGAATAATAATGAACAATAGAGGAAAATAATTGAAAAATAATAAAATTAATTTAAAATTGAAAAATAATTCTAATATGCTGAAAATAATTGAAATTTATGCAGAAAATAATTTAAATATGACAGATTGAAAACATTAAATAAAATTTGAGAGAAATAATTGAAAAAATCGTAGAATATATGTTTAAAAAAGGAAAATAATGACAAAATTACTTAAAAATTTTAATTAAAGAAAATTTTAAAAATTATGCCAAAAGAATTAAAAATTGAAGACAATAATCAAAATTTGAGATAATAAGTGAAAATTTAGGAAATTAGTTGAAATATATTAAAAATATTAAAAGATTGAGAAAATAATTGAAAAATGATTTTACAATTTGAAACTTAATAAAAATAATTGAAATATGATAAAAACAATGATAAGTTGTAAAAAATAAATCACATTTGAGTTAAATAATTGAAAAAAATTACAGAATTTTCTTTTGAATAAAAAGAAAATAATTGAAATTTGAGAAAAATACATGAAGATCTTAAAAATTAATTTAGAAAAATAAGAATGACTAAAAATTGCAGAAAAGAATTGAGGAAAGCTGAAAATAAATTAACTTTGAAATAGTTAATAAAAAAATTTGAAAGTTATGATAACAATTGAAAATAATTAAAAATTGAAGAAAATAATTGAAATTTGAGAAAAATACTTAAAAATTCTAGAAAATAATTTTAGACAATGAGAATATTAATTAACAATTGAGGAAAATAATTAAAAAATTATTAAAATATGATGAAAATAATTTAAGGTTGAGAAAAATAATTAAAATTTATGATGAAAATAATTTAAATATGAAAGAATGAAACAGTAAATAAAATTTGAGTAAAATAATTTTTAAAAAAATCATAGAATATGTTGAAAAAAATAAAATATGTAATTATAAAATTACTTAAAAATTGTAATTAAAGAGAATAATTCTCGGTATAATTAAAAAATCGCAGAAATAATCGAAAAGTGATGAAAATAACTATTGAAATTTCAGATAATTTTTAAAAATTTTTGAAAATTATGCTAAAAGAATGAAAATAATTAAAAATCGGAGAAATTAATATAAAATTACAGAATTTAGTTTTAAGCAAAAGGTAATAATTGAAAAATCTTTTAAATAATTGAAAATTAAATACAATAATTTAAATTTGAGATAATAACTAAAAATTTAGAAAATTAATTGAAAAATAATGAAAATATTAAAAGATGAAAAAAATAATTGCAATATAATAAAAAGAAATAAAAATTGAACAAAAGAATTAAAAATTGAGATATATATTTGAAAGTTTAGTAAATTAATTCTGAAATTCTAAAAGTTATTGTAAATTGAAAATAATAATAGCAAAATAGCAAAAATAATGTTAAGTTAAAAAAAAGAAATTTTAATTTGGGGTGAATAGTATAAAATATTAAGGAATAAATAATTAAAACTGATTTAATGTCAAGGCAAAAATTATTAAAATTGAAAAAGTGATTGAGAAAACTAAATAAAATAATTGAAATTTGAGGAAGGTAAATTTAAAATTTAGGGGATCAATTTAAAAACAATTAAAAATAAATTTGAGAACATTTTAAAAATGTAAAATATGAATTAAAATTTTAAAAGAAAAAAATATCTAGTTATAAAAATCAGGCGTTGACATAATGAATGAATTAATTAATTAAACTTGTAAATTATTATATATATAATTGGGGCCCCATTTTCCTTTTTGCCCCAGGGCCCTTGCACTCCCAGTTACGCCACTGAAGTTAATCATCCTTAACTTAAGGAGAAGGAAATATTTTAGGGTATTACTTAGAAACCTTTTGTTTTTCTTTAGGGAAAGAAATCTTTGGAGCATAAATTATAAAGTTTAGTGATATCTACATTTTACAAAGCAATGGATAAATTATTTTATCTAATTATTCAAAATCAATTACTTTCGATAATGCGTGAATATTGCCTATGGACTTTGTCTTTTTCCTTTTGTCATTTCGTCGTTTGAGGGTACTACTACTTGTGGGAGATAGACTTCCAATGCTCTCTGTAATGGACCAGTCACGACCACCAAAAACGCGTATTGCATCTGCTGTCATTGGCTCCGAACAACCCTCCTCAAAATAAAGCTGAAGGTACTTTTCCTTAAGCCAGCGTGATCTTCGATCCGTTAATTGTTGTTGTCTTTTTAAGCCTTTTAGAATCAAGCACAAACCCAGGTACCACGTTCTGAAAAAAGAAATTGTACATGTATTACAAATGTCAGATCTGTTGCTAACTGTTTAAAATTAGCGTGGACTGTTAATCCTGATTGCAGATTAATTTCTGTTTTTTTAAAAGAGATTGTACTACCCTGAATGGCATAAAAAATGAGTCTTCATCGTTTAAAAAAATTAATTGTAATATTATGAATTTATACCTCTGTCAATAATTTTCGGAAGGACAAGCTATGTGGAATTATTTATTTATTTATTTATTTATTCATAAATTTGTCCTAGGATACCATAGGGACAAAAATAGTTAGTACAATGTATAGCGTATAAGCATAAAGAATAAAGAATAAAGCATAAAGAATATACATAAATATAGAAAACATATAAAAGTTAATAATAAAGTAAACATCATCAATGAAATAACAGTATATAGATATTATGAACCTTTTAACAATAACAAAATCAGGCAATAGAACAAAATCAAGTAAGGCGAACGTATCAATCCACAGTTGCAAAAAGATAACAACGTAATCTGGCTTTAAAACAATTTAGGCTCTCAATCTCTGTCAACACTGGTTGAAGAGAGTTCCACAAATTTGTCGTGGTGCTAATAAAGCAGTTCTTATATTGCGCAGTTTGACATAAGGGAACCCTAAGCGTGACAGGATTCCTCACCCGTCTATCGGTTAACTGATTTCTAAAACAAAACTTTTCATATAAGTATAAAGGTTTTTTAGTATTAATAATTATGTGCATTAAACCACCGATAAACAAGAGACGCCTGCCTTTCACATTTAACCACCCCAGTCTTTCCCGGTAAGGAGTAATGTGCTCATCTCTCTTCAAATCATAAATAAATCTGATGCATGTGTTTAGAAGCTTTTCAAGTTTATAATTGAGTTCATCCGTCAAGTCATTATAAACCGCGCAGCAATAGTCAAAATGAGGCAGTATTAAAGAAGAGACCAATTTTGTCCTAAGATTGATAGTAAGAGCCTTCCTATTTGACTTTAGCTGATTGAGTGTTGCATAGACTCTTCTACATATCTGACCAACGTGCTTATCCCAAGAAAGAGTAGGTCTAAAGATAACTCCCAAATTTTTAACCGACTGAATACTACTGAATACTACTAGTATGTCGATAGATTTGCAAGTCATCCACAAAAGAATCATGTTCGACATGCTTGAAAACACGCCACAGATCACTGGTGAAAACCAAAAATAATAGAGGACCCAGCACCGATCCCTGAGGGATACCTGTTCCGATAAGGCCCCAATCAGACACCTCTCCATCACAACCAATAACTCTCTGCCTTCTACCGGAAAGGTAGGAAGCAAACCATTTCAAAACAGAAGAGGACAATCCAATTGATTTAAGCTTCAATAAGAGAAGGTTATGAGGGACCATATCAAAGGCTTTACTGAAATCAAAGAAAACAGTTATAGTTACTTTTCTTTCATCTGTAGCTTTAGCCATATCATCAGTTACCTTTAGCAAAAGGGTCTGAGTGCTGAGACCTTTCCTATACCCAGATTGAAAAGGATCAAGAAGATTGCTTGACTCGACAAACCCAATCAATTGATTAAATACCAGCCTCTCTAGAACTTTATTATGTTCTGAATTAGGGATCTGAAATCTGGGTGGTAGGATCTTGATCATGGAATGTGGATTCTGAGATCTGGAATCTAAAATTTAGAATCCTTAATCTGAAATGTTGATTCTGAATTGTGGTTTCTGGGTCGTGGAAGCCTTAATATGGAATTTGTGATTTAAAATCTGGAATATAGACTCAGAGATGTGGATTCCGGTATTCGGTAGCTGCTAAAGAGAAAAAAATCGCACATGTCACAAGTCCTAAGAGGCTGGCCACACCCTTAAGAGTTGTGCTAAAACTCACGACTGCTTTTGTGCAAAGCAAAATGATCTGAAAAAACACCTGCGGCTCACGTAGCTGGTTCTGAAAAATGTGCCATCTTCAAACAGACCCTTGAGAATGCAAGACATGCGGAGGTGCTTAAGTGCCGTTAAGAGAACACAGCCGCCTAACGATAGAATGGACGCTACCCTTAAAGGCTAAAGTTGTAAAAGACAATTCAGAGGGTGGATAATAGTCCCTTAATACGGATGTGTTTTTAGTAGGTCAGCGGAGCTGGTTGCGCCCTTATATATACTTTTGCAATTCAGGGTGAGAGGAACCTAGTAACCAAGTTTTCACCTCAGGCTTAACAAATTATAATTTTTCATTAATTCATTGGTTATTCATTTTTAGTAATAACTTTGTCAGAGATAAACCTCTTGTCTTTATATAAGCAGGTGTCGCGACTCACGAAATCAGATATCTTTTTATCGAGTTAAGGTGTGCCTATGTCCGATCTCAGAAAGTATTCCAACTAACAAATATAATTGCAATTATATTTGAATTCTAATTTCAGGTACTCTTCGATTCTCGACGGTGAATTGCGGAGATCTGTCGAGACATAGTGTTAGGCTTTACATTCTTATCTTTTTTCCTTTAGGATTAATAATTCAGTTTGTACAATTTATGAATTTAAACAAATGATATCCTTATTCTTAAATCATGTTTAAAAGCCTATGATGACAAATACTGCAATTAATAATAGCAGCCATCTGAGACTTAATAAAAATAAAATATAATTGTTGGATAATGAGATAATTTTACAATACATTTGAATCCAGTATGAACTAGAATTAAACGTCGGTATTAGATATCATGTCAACATATCAGTTGAACAATTACAATAAACATTAGCTATTGTAAAAATAAAGTAATTCCTTAAGTTAATTCTTGATTGAGTGTTTGAAGTTAAATATAAGACTATTAATAGAAACTTATCTTTAATAACTTCTTGTTCAATAACAAGAATTATATTGTAAATTTTAACCAGTAATTTTTAGCAACTTACTAAAAGACACTGTTAAAAATGACTCTATTTTATGAAACATTTTTTTTTTTGTCGCGACAGTAGAAGCAATTTTGTAATGCATTATTCCATATCCCCATGTCACATGAAGTTTCCTTTTACCCTACTTTTTTGGTGTATAACCGTAATACTTGTGGCCTACATTTTTCCTCGGTGTGTCCAATATTCGAAAATTGAATCTTGGATGAATATATGGATATAGAGTATAAAGTAACTTGAAAGGTAGAGAACATTAGGAACTCAGCAATATTTAAACTGTGCTGTGTTCTGCTGTGTCAGAATTTCATTCACATTGCCAATGCGTAATCAACTGTTGTAATGTAATTACTGCAGCTCTCACCACTTCACATTTAATTGCTCACCTCAATCGATTTTCCGCGACTTGTATTCAACAACAATAATTGTGCGGTTACCATCAATTTATTTTGACCCACAATTATCGCGTCTTTTTGAACTCATTGTTTGTCAAAAGCCACTTCTGTTTCATCTTTTATTCTCGCAAATATGAAAAAATAATCACTTTTCCGAAAAAAACAACCATTTTTTGCATAAACTCTGAATTTTTCAGTGCTCGTACATTATTGATTGTAGCTTCCGACCTTTTGAGGATTCTGCCCACACGTTGTCAGTGAATCGACCAAAATTAAAGAAGATGAGAAATTTTTACTGTGTCTTGTTTGTACTTGACGGCAGAGAATTTTCTAATATAAAAGTTAATGGAACATGTGACTTTTGTTCAACTTTTATAAAATTAATATTCTTTTGAAAAAGTTGCACGATAAAAAACTTTTTTCTTCAATATAAGAGAAATTTTAGTAAAACCTTAAATAATGGGAAAATTCTCTCAAGAAGAGATTAACTTTTATTCTAACATTCGTTTTTTTCGTGAAATTGTTTTCTCCGAGAAATAAACTGTTGACTAGAAGAATAAAATCTTAGTATCTAGTATTCAACAATGGACTATTTTGGTAGTAAAATTTTATTAAAAATTGAAAGAAATTCTTAGATTCGTTCATTTTTTCTCTATTGATTACACATTACTTATACTGTTGAATATGTAGGTCATTCCACATACAAAAGAATGAATTCAGGAGATCAAGTTTTTTATATTTATATCGAAAATAAGGCAGTTTATAAGAAATAAAATATTGAGAAAGAAAGGTTAAATTTCAATTTTTATTATACTGATTTATTATTCTACTTGACAGGTTATAATTGTTTAATTTAAACATTAATTAAAAATATTATTCAACGAAATTATAATCATTTAATCAGTTATTTGTGGTTCATTTTAACGATGCTGATATTTATGAATTTAGTTAAAGTTGTACTAGTTTGTTTCTCTTATTCCAATAATCAACATAAATTCAAAGTTAAAAGTCACGTATATCCGGTAAATCTGAATGCAAAATTAATTATAATTAAACATTCAGTATGTTTGAAAATTCGCTCCAATCGTTGTATTTTTATTTCATGATTGAAATATTTAATAAAATTTAATGATTTTATTTTTTAATTAATTCAATCATTTTTAATAAATTAAAAATTTAATTATTTACTTTAATTTAAAAATATTTTAATAATTTTATTGAATTAAAGTTAACACAGTTAATTGAAGAAGTAATGAGAAAATTTTTTTTTTTCTTTCAGTTCAGTGAATGAGAAAAAGATATAATTCTAACTTTTCCGGTAATTAATGAGAAACATCTACTACTTTTACAGTTCACTTTAAGTGTGTTTCCCAATCGAATCCGACGAATGCTTCTTCCCTAAGTTTATCCCTTAATTCCTTATCGAAGAGTCAATTAACTTGTCAAGGATTTTGCTTCCATATACGGTCTAATTTTTTTTCTATTGTATATATCTATATATACATACTAGGGTGGCCGTTAAAAATGATATTTTGGAATTTCATCCATTTCCGACACTCATTTTGTCATAAATCTAAAAAAAAATAGATATGTATTTTTAATTTTTTCTCTTTATAAATGTTCAAACAATAACGTCCAATTATTTAAATATGAATTTTGTTAAGTTAAGTTTTTTTTTACAGAACCCAAAAGTTTACGAAAGTGAACCAAAATAGGTTATTATTGTCAAAAAATATTAATTCTCAAGAAAACGAAAAATTTACAATTGTTAATTATGGTTTCTATTGTTTTTGAGATCGTTGATTACAAATCTAACGTGAGATTTCAAAAATTAAAAATGGCGGACACGAAAATTTATAAAATTAATCCATTTTTATGAAACTTGGTATCAAGGATTTTTTGGAATCCCTAATTACAAATCTGAAATTAGATTTTTAAACTTTGAATTGGCGGATTTAATTAGGTTCATTTTTAGGTTATATAAAAGTATCCTAATTTCTGGTAACTAATTCAATTCGTTCAATTTTTTAGATGCTCTGTACAAAAAATTAGTTTTTTTTTTAAATAATGAGTTACCTTTTACTGATTTGTAAAGCTAAAATTTTAATAGAAAATAATGAATGTTTTAAATTTTCTGTCTGCTATAATAGATCCACCATTTTGAATTTCTGAAATCTGATTTCAAATTTGTAAATAGGGACCCCAAAAACTCCTTGATATGAAGTTTCATAGAAAATGGTAAATTTTTTAATTTTTATGTCTGCCATAATGGATCCGCCATTTTGGATTTTTGAAATCTGACTTCAGATTTGTAATCAGCGATCTCAAAAACAATAGAAACCATAATTAGGAATTGTAAATTTTTTATTTTCTTGAGAATTAATATTTTTTGCCAATTATAAACTATTTTGGTTTACTTTTAACTAACTTTGAGTCCTGTAAAAAATAATAAAAATAACAAGTTTCGTATGTAAATAATTGGATGTTATTCTTTGATCATTTATAAAGAGAAGCAGAGTAGTCCGGTAAAAAAATATTGGTTTTCAACGATTTTACAGAAAATTTAGAAAAAAAACGTGTTTTTTCCATGCAATATACAATACATATGCAAAATTTCAATATAGTACAGGTACTACTAAATATTAATAAAAAATAAATAAAAAAAATATGTTTCTATTTTTTTTTTCGATTTGTGATAAAATAAGGTCCGGAAATTGATAAAATTCCAAAAAAAGTATTTTGATTTCTTGAATCTGAATCCGCTATCAGAATTAGCTCCAGCACGTTTAGGTTTGACCCTAACCTAAAAACACCTAAAAATGTCTAAAATGGCACTTTTTGTCTACTAGAAACTAAACCTGACACTAAATCGATACGTATTTACGATAAATAAAAAGCTGGAATTGTAACCTTTAAAACGCTTTTTTAAAAATTATTCTACGATGATTTTTAACAAAGATATGATATCTTTTATTTAACAATAGCTTTTTTTTAATTGCGAAAAACTCAAGAATTTTGAGTTATTGAGACAAATGGTAAAGTGAAAAAATGTTTATTTCTTCATGTAGAATCATAAAATATATATTAACATTTTTTTTACATATTTTACTTTGAAATTTTTTTTTTTTTTTAAATTAGGGTAAGTCGAGGAGAGATGGATCACTTTTTCTGTTTTTTGTCTACAGCCGAGAATTCGTTAAAAAATCAATTTTGAACACTTCTAAATTTTTAGTCTAAGTATCATGACATACTAATTGACAAACAACCAGATTAGTGAGTGAAAAGGACTTAAGTGTCGAGAAGTGATTCATCTCTCCCCGACTTACCCTAAAAGAATTTTTTTTTTAATTTTTAATATTTAATTCTACATGAAAAAAAAACATTTTCTCTATTGACCATTTGTCTCAGTAACTCAAAATTAACTTAATGAAAGCATTCAAATTATAACTACTTTTTGTAATACCCGATTTAATTTTATTTTTATTTTAGTACACTGGTCTAAGCCCCGGGATCCTAAGGCGAGAACGAGGGTTACTTTTTCTGCTTTTTTCGTTTCCTTTCTATTTCTTTTTTAAATCCTCTTTCTTCTCTTTTATTTCTTTTCTTCCATTTGTAGTCACTGTTATATCTATTTGTCGTTCAGGCAACTCTTGGCACCAAGATTTTGCTTGAATGAATCACTACGGCTGCTGATGCCAGAGGAGTGGGTGGCGGACATGATCTCAGTGAAACGATACAAGGTGTCTCAGAAGGTGATTTTAAGATACCGGGCGCCCTCTTTTGAAATGAGTTTTTACATTGAAAAAAAGTTGTTTTTGTCCTAAAGTTAACAACTTATTATACGACTAGTAGTGCAACGAAAACACGTTTTAAGTTTGAGAAAAAAAAACGTAATCTCCTCTCTCTAGATTGAGGAGTATTTTACATTGCGCCGGTAGAAGTATGCTGCTAACTTCAGGGCGGTGAAATCTTTGCATGTTGACTCTAAAATGGTTTGGTGGTATTTTTAAAATGCGTCTTGGAGTTCATTAAGGCTCTGTTCTTGCCGACATTAAGCTTATTTCACTTCACCGCATCTAACTCTGCGGCTAGGTGAAGTGGGGTTAAGTGAGCTTCGAGGACTTCTACGGATGCCTAAAGAATTTCTAGGTCAGGCTGCCAAACTCCTAGTTGTAATGACCCATCGTGATTCCATCAGTGGGAAGTTTGGTAAGTGACAGCAAGAATGGAAGAACAGTTGTAACGCATCAGCTAAAGACATAAGAAGCAGCGATGGGTTTTATTAAAAACTCTGTTAGTAAACAAATTTTTGGGATTTGGGGATATCAACTGAACAATTAGAAAAACGAGTCCGACGAGAGGGATCTAAAAGAATGATGCCACCATAGTTTGTCAGTTGTGCGACATGAGATAACAGCTGACAAGGCAGACGACACGGATCGAGGATGTCTCCAGTACGATAAGATTCTACAAGCAACCACCAGATGTCAGTAGCGGACGGACTGTGTGGGGATTTTAAAAACTAGGTGTGCTCTTATCAATACCGAGACAGAGAATAGCTACAAGTTACAACATTTACTCCATTAAACACTGTGTCTGAAGAGTATTAGACAATGTACGACACAGTAAAATAGTGTGCAAAAGTAGGTATCTTAATTTTCGGTGCCTAGCAGACGAATTCTTGGTTCACGATTTGATGACACCGTAATACCTTGTTCTTGCTCTGTGTTTTAGCGTGACAAGCAGTGTGTTCTAACCTGCTAGTATATTTGAATTGGCCATACCAAGGCCACAAATCCAACGAAGGAGAAGAACAAGATCATCTAGCGGCAAACGCAAACACTAACGTTGCAGGCAACTGGCCCTAACAATCTTAGTGTTCATAGGGTCTTGACCTCCAAGTAAGATCAGGTGGAGAAGTTCTCTTGGTGCCTGAAATATTCGGATGGACTTTGCAGGTGTTTAGTAATCCTAAAGGGCGTGTCTTACAAGTCGGGATAGGTTAGCTGACAGTTTTTGTAAGTCATTAATCGCTTTCTCCGATTCGCATTATCGATGCGAGTCGCATGAGATGAAAAGATCACGGTTACAACACTAAGGTACAAGTAAGCGTGCACAAATCCAGGTCAAGGTCATTTAAAGTCTTGTCCTAAAAAGTGAGAGAAAGAAAAACAACAGCCTGGAAAAGAGAGGTTCGTCTTCTGAAGGCGAACCTGAGAAGAACAGAAAGGTAACAAAACGTCATCTCAAACAAGAAAGAGAATTGAATCTCAAAATTATTTTTTCAAAGCAAAGGAAAGAAATAGATTGGTTTAGAAATCGGAGGATCAAATGATAACTCTGGAAATTCGGGATCTTGGCAAGATAATTGAGCAGGATAAAGTTATTGTTCGCTGGGAAGTATTTCTTGTCGAGTAAATAGCAGACGGTTGGTAACTTTGTCCTGAAGCTATTTGGGTATTCCCGTAGAATTTTTTAATACAGCAAGGTGATCGTTTCTATATTTTAATGGTTAAACGTCATCACATTTAGGAAGCATCTAATAACCCCTTCAACGTCGGAGAGGTTAGAAGTTGAAGGGATTCGATTTGTCGACGAAAAATAATTCAATTGGAACTTTAGAAATCTGACAAGTCTCTTCATTACCTGGGCTCCAAGAGGTATTACGGGCGAGGGGACTGACTGTTGTTGTCCATTTTATTTAATTAATTCTTTTTATATGTAAATTTAACATCCATGTCGATCTATCTATAATTTATCATTAATTTTTCAAACGATTTTTATAATTTTGAACTTTGACGAAATATAATTTTTATTTATTTGACGATTATTTACGGCTTATATTTTATTTTAATCACGTTTTTGTGTTCGCAATTTATAGTTTAAGAATCAAGATAATAAATAAAGGTCATCTCATAATTCTGTAGCGTACACAGAAATAATATAAAATTCTGCAAGTCACCATAGAAAAATGAAATATGGTGGTTTGAATAAAAATTAATGGACAAGAAACAAGCTAAAGAGATTTTATTAGACAATTCCACTAATTTAGTTTATCTATCTTTAGAGGCGAATAAAATATTCAATCGAGTTTTTGAAATGCTGAGCGTTCATTTTAAAAGCTGTTAATTTAATGATAACACAAATTATCAGAAGAATGGTATTTTTAAACCTTAACTTCTAATTAATTGAATGAAAGTCACTGCAAAAAAGTACAGAAGTAACATTAAATTTCTGAAAATACAGTTGCACTAGATAGAGATAAATATAAAACACAAAAATAAATGCAACAGATTTAATATCATTTTATTCTCTGGACTTTAAAGCTATTTTCCTTTACGAGAAAAGAGCTTAGTCTGTGCAAACAGAAACACATTATTCTGTTTATGTTTTGTCAAATAAATTTAATTTTGTAAGATTTTATGTATGATTGTAAAATAATCGTGGAAAAATTTATGAAGAAGTAAAATTATATTACATAAAATAAATTTAATAAAAAGATAATATCAGTGCAGAAAAGGGACGCACAATCGAAATGTAGGCCAGACAAGTAAAATAGAACGAGGTCAAAAAGAAATCAAGGAAAGATATTCAGTTTGTAATAAGTATATCATTAACTTTTAAACTAATTAGATTTTCAGGAATCGTATTTATTTATTAGTAACTCAACATATAATATTTAGCAAATATTATAAGAGATATTTCTTCTGTTTTTACGATTGCAATAAGAAAATCAGAATTAAATAAAAGCGATCCATCATATTTTAAGTGCCAAGACAAATCATAGATAAATTATTATTTGTAGGGGATAGTAATATTATCATTTATCACAGAAAATTTCTTTTGCAAGTAGTACCTCCTTTCTCAATTAGTTCACTGTTGATTCTTAAATTTATTGTTGATTTTATCTGAATTATATTATATTCATTAATTATAATTACTACCAACATTACCGACATTATTACCTTCTTCAGTATGCTGCGAGTAATTTATTTTCTTTCTTGGCTTTTGACGTTTTTCTATCATACAGAAAAATGCAAATATAATTTTTACCCTTCTTTCGAAATATGTTTATGTTAAAGGTCATAATAAATGTGAATTGTTCCTGCTTTCGGTCCATGAAAAACGGAAATAGAATTTTAAAACATTACATCCAAAATCTTTTGGCCTTAAATTCTTTATAACTCTTAAATTCGAGAAGACAGAAACACAAATTGAAAATTCTATTTCCAAATAATTGCAAAACACAAAGAAGTAAAGTGAGCTGATTTTTTTAATAACAAAAAATTAATGTTTACGATATTTCTTTTTAAATTATTTGAACTCAAGCTTGAATTCGTACCAATTTATGAGGTCAAGTTTTCTCGAGTGTCGGATTTTTGCATTCAATCTGCGAGACAAATTAAGGTTACAGAACTTAGTCGGTTTTTAATTTTTTCTTCATTCGAAAATTCTTCTAGATTTTTACGCCAGCTTAGAAATTATGTTTCTTGGAGAAACCTACAAATCATCTTTGTAATTCTTTTAAACTAGATTATTTTATAATTTCAATACCCAGAATTCAGAATGAATTATCTAAATCCTCTTTTAATCTAATTTTCATATTGTTTATATATATCAAATAATAATTAACTAACCGATTGAAACTAACTGGCGCCTCTGTCTCACACCATTGTTCAATAATTCCCTTTAGGCGGAGAATTGAGTCCAAATTAATTCTGTGGTAGTGATCAAACAAGAGCTCATCTATTGGCCCTCACTAGCAAAATATATTTTACGTCATCAGGGAAACCGCTAAAAATCCCGTCACCAATTGCCAATATAAAGATAAATAATTAAATGAGTTAGACAAATGCTTAGACGATCCTTCACTCCACGGATTCCGGATGTGCTACCTGAGTTTTGAGACAAGTGATATCTTACTCAACATTCTGATTAGGCTGCTCTTTATCTGAGAATACTTGTGGAGGGAACCCCAAAAAGGCGTTCCTTCTACTGATGATTTAACACCTCTTTGTTGACCTAAAGATGTTTCTGCTTTTAATAAACAGCCTAGCAAGAGAAAGAAGTGCGCCTCGAATCATGTTAGCCAGTAGACTGAAGAATTGGCGAGCGAGCACCGAGTATTATATAGTCCCCTCCACTCGCTGACATGTGGAAGGGGACGGTAGAGAGTCGGTATAAAAACCGGTGCACGCTCGCCAATTTCTCAGTCTACTGCCTGACGGGATTCGAGGCGGACTTTTTTCTCTTGCTAGGCAGCTCCGCTGATTTAGTGATGAGATGCTGCTTATCAGTAGATGGGATTAAATTTTTTTTATCCGTACTCTCAGTTTTAGGTGAGTCCGATGATACTATTTATCCCTCCTCTCTTCGGTTTCTCACCGAATAAATCCATCAGTAAATATTGAAATAAATTCTAGTTTAGTTATTGATCCTTTATACAATCAAATAAACACTCGATTTAAAAAATAATATTTCCTTCGTTTCGATCTATAAAGGAAACATTATCTTTCAGAAAAGAAATATAGGTATGACACATGCAGCAGGACGTATAAAATGTTTAACTATAATCTGAATGCCAGGTAGTAAATCAGAGAAGCAATTTAAGAGAAATTTACTGCAATCGTTGATACAAAGCGAGAGAACGAATTGGAGGCAGAGCCGTAATAAAAAATTCATTAATATTTCCGGGTTGAGAAAATATACTTACTTGCTGAGTGCCGGAGGGCAAAGCAGAAAGATAAGCCGATTATCTGATAGACTTGACCCGTACATCAAACTAATACAGGAATCAGATCCAGGGAGGCCGTATCTTTTGCAGATACCTCTCAACTCCTGTTCCCGCTCCCGATCACAGCACCCGATCATAACTTCTTTTACACAGGCCAAGTCCAAAAAGCCTTCTTCAAGAGTAACAAAGGCGCAGTCAGTTTGCTGAGCAGAGTATCTGGTGACCAGTCCTGAGGGCACTGTATCCTCGGCATTGATTGTCAGAGAAAAATCCTGTGACCCAGTCCCCAATGTATTCGCTGTCTTCAAAGAACTCCAAGATGGCTTTTCCCAAACGAAAGTGCCACACGCACGATCAACGCGAGCATAGACAAGTGCTGTTCTCGACGTTCCGCTATCACAGTCCCAGTGCACAAGGGTCGTTCCATGGTGTAATGTCTGTCGGCAAAAAAAGAAAAACAAAATTTTAACTCACTCTTTTAGGAAAGTCACTTGGCTAAACTGCATACCAGAAACTTTTAATTAATTTAAGTACTCAAAGATAGTTTTAATCTATTTTTTATTCCCGGATCAAATTAAACTCCAATTAAATTGTACCTTTGCTTCTGGAAATTAAATTTTATCACCCCCTTCAACCATTAAAGATTATTAAACTTTTAAACTGTGACGTGGTATTTTTCACGTCACAAAAATCACAAGTCAGGAAATGGTGACGGTTCTTCCTCACTCTTGTTCCGAATGTCATATAGTAAAATTAAAAGACGCATTGTCCTAAAGTTCTATTTGTATATTTTAATTTGTTACTTGTTTCGTTAATTATTAAATACCGAAATATGGATAAAGCTCTGTCGACTATCGTGGAGGAGGTAAGCCTTTCTTTTTTCACACAAAAGAGTGGCCCAAAAGAATTAGTTTTAGATATTTCAGTTTTTAAGTTAGAATCCCGGGATTAGCTTAGAGTTCAATTTTCAGTTTAATAAGTGCTTTTTCTCAGTTCTCAACGTTGGATTTTAATAGATTAGATTTTTTTTCTTTTAATTAAACAAAAATTGTTCTTATGTTTTATTGTTATTTTCTGAGAAAACTGATTGAATTTTGTTAACTTCCGGGAAACGTGCTCAGTCGTTCCGGATGAAAAAATCTAGATTATATCAAGTCCAAAACCAGTAAAATTTATCAATATCAATCAATAGGGAGTTTTATATATCAAAAATATAAATATACATATATATAAAATTAATAATCCAATAATACATTTATCTTCATAAACTAGAAATAGAGAATTTTGATTGAAGTTACAAGAAGCAGATGCCAATAGCACACTTTCATCTATCAAAATCTCAACGTTTCCAACCATCTGCAGTTATTAATTTCAAACAACCTTAGTATGATTCGGCAAAATTTAATGACTCCTCTTTTCGAAAGAAGATAACTTTTGATTTCTGTTTCAATCCGTAGAAATTTTGAAACTAAACTTTTTTAATTTTCCAAGTTTTGATCGATTTAATTCATCTAAATTTCAGACTATCTCAACTTGTATTAATCCGAACTTCCATTGTTACAAATTTTAATTGATACTGGCTTCAATTGCCCACAGATTCAAATCATCAGAATTTTAGTTGGTTCAAAGTTTAGTCTATCTAAATATCAATAATTGGAACCGACATAAATTTTTAACAGATGCTGCTGTCAATCAGTTTGAAGATGTTATATTATCAGAAATTATGTCTATTATTATTTTTTTTTAAATAAAATCATTTAAAAATTTGATGTTAGGTTCGATTGTGCGTGTAGAGTTTTGCTCGTTGTATGACGTACTAACCATCTGACGTCAAGAGCATACGATTTTGAAAGGATGATTGATAATGAGAGATACCTGTCGCTCAGGAAATTAATATTCCATTGTACATCTACGACTCTGTTGCGCCCCTGGTTCTACATTTCGGATTTAACAATCTAGATTCCAAATCCCGAATTTCACTTACCGTTTTCTATAACCTACATTTCACATTCCAGATTCTATATCCCACATTTCGCATCCTCAATAACATATTCCAGAATATACGTATAACATAAGTTCTTAATACATGATTTTACATCCCTGATTCCATATCCTGAGTATCACACTCCGGACTAAGTAGATAAGGAATTTGGGGTAAAAATCTGGGATTTAAAACCCGGGTTTTAGAAACCAGCATGTGGAATTTTGATTTTGAAGTTCCAGATGTGAAATCCGTGCTGTGGAATCCAAGATAATGATGTTGGAATGAGGTATTCGAAATAAAAACCTGGATTAAAAACCTACGATGTGAAATTCAAATCGTGGAAGTCGAAATGTCGATCCTAGGACTCTAAATACGAAATTGTGGACTTGAAACTTGAATTGTGTGATTCTGGTTGTGGAATGTCAGACTTGAAATTTGAGATGTAGAGTCAACGATATGAAGTCAAGGCAGTGGAACTTGGAAAAACCGGAATTTAGAATTCGGGTTATAGAATTTGGGAAATGGAATTCACGACGTGGAATCAAGAACAGGAAACCCGAAAATTTGAATTCGTGACACGTAATTCCAATTGTGAAATCCGGGATATGGAATTTGGGTTACGAGGTTCCGGATATAATATTCGGAAAATGGGACCCGGGATTTAGAATCAAGTATATGGTAACCAAAAATTTAAATTCGAGCAATGTAATCCCCGTTGCGAAATTCGGGTTATGAAATTCGAGATATATAATTTGGGATATGGCATCAGGAATATGGAACTCTGGAATTAGAATTCGTTATATGTAATCCCAGTTGCAAAATCCGGGATGTGGAATTAACGTTATGGAATGCTGGATATAAAAAGTCGGGATATAGAATCAGAAATATGAAAACCGGGAATTGAAATTCGAGCCATGTAATCCCAGTTGCTGAATCGGGGATACCAAATTCAGGAAATGTAATCAGGAATATGAAAACCGGGATTGGAATTTGAGTCATGTAATTCCAGTTGCAAAATCCGGAATATGAAATTCGGGTTATAGAATTCGGAATATGGAATTCGGTATATTAAATCAGGAATATAGAAACCGTGGATTGAAATTCGAGTCAAATAATCCTAGTTGCGGAATCCGGGATGCAGAATTCAAGTTATGAAGTTCTGGATATGAAAGCCGATATATGTAATCAGAAATATGGAATTTCGGAATTGAAATTCGTGAAATGTAATCTTAGTTGCAATAACAAAGAATGTAGAATTCGGTAAAAAAATGAGAACACGGAAACCGAGGATTGAAATTCCAGCTATGAAATCCCAATTGCGAAATCCGGGACATGGAATTCGGGATATGAAATTAGGGATATGGGATCAGGTGTACGGAATTTGGGATTTCGGATTAGTGATATGTAATCCTAGTTAGAAATTACGGGATGCGGAATCCGGGATATGAAATCAGGAATTCGAAAACCAAGGATTGAAATTCGAGCATTGTAATCCTAGTAGCGAAATCTGGGATAAGGATTTCAGTATGTGGAATCAGAAATATGGAAACCAGGATTTAGAATTTGAGTCATGTAATTCCAGTTGCGAAATCCGAAATGTGAAATTTGGGTTATGGAATTTTGTATTGGGAAGTCAGCATATAAAATCAGGTATATGGAAAATGAGGATTGAAATTCGAGCCATGTAAATCTAGTTGCGGAATCCGTGATGCGGAATTCAGGTTATGGAATTCTGTATATGAAAGTCGGGATATGGAATCAGTAACATAAAAACCGTGAATTAAAATTCGAGTCATGTAATTCCAGTTTGGAATCTGGGATATGGAATTCAGGATATGGAATCAAGAATATGAAAACCGGGATTTGGTATTTAAGTCATGTAATCCGAGTAGCGAAATCCGGAAAATGGAATTCGGGATATGAAATTCGGGATATGGAATCGGGTGTACGAAATTTGGGACTTGGAATTCGTGATCTGTAATCCTAGTTAGAAAGTCCGGGATGAGGAATTCGGGATATGAAATCATGAATTCGAAAACCAAGGATTGAAATTCGACCATTGTAATCCTAGTAGCGGAATCTCGGATAAGGAATTCAGTATGTGGATTCAGGAATATGGAAACGAGGCTTTAGAATTTGAGTCATGTAATTCCAGTTGCGGAATTAAGAATGTGAAATTCGGGTTATGGAATCTGGGATTGGGAAGTCAGCATATGAAATCAGGTATATGTAAAATGAGGATTGAAATTCCAGCCATGTAATCCTAGTTGCGGAATCCGTAATGTGGAATACAGGTTATGGCATTCTAGATATGGAATCAGTAATATAAAAACCCTGAATTAAAATTCCAGTCATGTAATTCCAGTTTGGAATCTGGGATATGGAATTCAGGATATGGAATCAAGAATATGAAAACCGGGATTTGGAATTTGAGTTATGCAATCCAAGTTTCGAAAACGGTATGTAAAATTTGGATTATGGAATCCGAGAAATGGAATTCGGGATATGAATTCAGGAATAAGGAAACCGAGGATTGAAATTCGAGCTATGTAATCCTAGTAGCGGAATCCGGAATGTGGAATTTAGGTAGTGGAATTCTGTATATGTAAGTCGGGATATGGAATCAGTAATATGAAAACCGGGAATTAAAATTCGAGTCATGTAATCCCAGTTGCAGAATCTGGGATATGGAATTCAGGATATGAAAACCGGTATTTGGAATTTAAGTCATGTAGTCCTTGTTGCAAAATCTGGGATGTGGAATTCTTAATATCGGATCAGGAGCACGGAATTTGAGATTCTGAGTTGGTGAAAAGGAATTCGGGATTTGGAATCAGGAAAATGGAAACCGAGGATTGAAATTCGGATAATCCCAGTTGCGAAGTCCTGGACGTGAAAGTCGGTTTTTGGAATTCGGGATATCGAATCAGGAATATGGAAACCGAGAATTGAAATTCAAGCCTTGAAATCTTAGTTGGAAATTACGGGATGTGAAATTCGAGTTATGGAATTCAGGGTATGAAATTCGAGTTATAGTATTCGGCATATAAAATCCTGGAATTAGAAACCGTATTGTGTAATCCTAGTTATAGAATCCAGATTATGGAATTCGAGTTTAGTTATTGATCCTTGTATTGTAAAATAAATAAACATAATTTATCTGGTAAATTGTAAACTAAATTTTTAAACCATAAATTAAAATTGATATCTATTTTTACGAATTGTCATTTTTTATTTAACAAAGATTTATAAAATGCAATTTCAAAAGCTAGGGAAAAAGGCAAATCGAATTGTTATAAAATTTGATTTTAGATGAGCGTAAAACAAAAGCGAATAATTTGAATCAATATCTTGAATGAACTACCTTCAAACATCATTTTCAATTCACTTTGACCTTAAGTGAGGAATCAAATTTATTTTTGTGTGGGACACATCAAAGAATCATGGATCCTGTTCTGTTCTTCAGTAAGGAATTTTATGCTCCTATAAAATCCCTTGATTTATCGCAGTCTACTGACTTTTCATGTGTCATGACAAAAATAGAGTCTGATTAAATGCAGAGGCAGTCTTATAAAAAAAATGCTGAAACTGAAACATCTAAGGTAAATTTCTCTTATCCAGGGTACAATCAACACTATCTTTAATCCATTTGGACTTTTAAATCCATTTTGGATAAATTTAATAAGAACTAATTTTTTTCTTCTAAAAGTATTACACTACAAACTATATACGTTTTTTATTTCTTTTTATATAATTATGTATCCTTTATTCAAAAATTTCGTTCAAGATTTATAATTAATAAATTCTATTAGGAATTAATTTGTGATTTGGAAAAAAATAACTAAAATAATAATAATAATAAAACAATTGAAGGGAGAAAAGTAATTTTCTCAGCACATTCTCTTCGAATTCCCAGGGCAGGAAATGTAACGGAAACTATCGATTCGACAGTACCGAATTTTCTTGAGCAGCAACTTAAACTTCACGCAAATACTCCAGAGAGCAATTTGACGAAGAAAATTTTAGTTCCCACAAAGAGAAAAGTTTGTTATGAAAGTTGTTAAACTGTTCAAGACGAAAATGGTTGACATAATACTTTTTGACAGGGCGAGATTATAAAGTTTCTTAAATGAAATTAAACCGCCTCTTTGCGGGATGTACAATTATAATTAATTCTAAATTCCAAATGCTGATGAATGTAATTCTGGTCTAGAATAAATCCTTTATTCATTTTGACCACTTTATTAAAATTTGAGTATCACAGCTTTATGAAAAATTTTTCTTTTACTAAAATGTGTTAAAATATTTTCTAAAAATTACTAGTAAGTCAAAAAATAACCTAAAAAATAAAAATAATAATTAAAAAGTGTGAAAAATGACTGGAAACTGCAAAATAATTAAAAAGTGAAGAAAATAGGCATAAATTTATTTTAAAACACAAGAAATTATTGAATGGAAAAATAAAAAAAAGTAACGAATATTTTGGAATTTATGAAAAATAAATAGACAAGGAAGAAATTACTAGAGTTACTAAGGTTACAAAAAATTACTAAAGCCTCGAAAGTCATTCAAAAATAAATAATTTACTAAAAAACAATTTTTAATTTATTCAGAAGTGAAAAAAAAATACATAATACCTGATTTTAATGAACTAAAAATTGAGAAAGAATAACTTGTAGTTGATCTAATAACTAGAAAATGATGAAAATAACTAAAAACTGAACAATATTATAAAATTGAAGAAAAATTACTAGAAAAAAAAAAAATTTCTAGAAGTTCAAGGAAGAGTAATCTAGACAGAAAATAATTACAACTTGAATAAAAAAGTAATTAGTAAATAGAGGAAGAATAATAGATATGAAGAAAGCGACCTAAGAAGCAAAACATTTTAGGTTATGTTTGTGATTTTTGAAATGAAAATACACAAAAAGGAGCAAATCTAATTACAAAATATTTTAAAACAGATAACAAGAGAATAAAAAATTTACTATTGACTAATTAAATATTAGTAAAATTTATTGAAAAATAACTAGGAAATGGAAAAATCACCAAAAAAGTAGAAAAATATTTAGAAAGAAGAAAAATTATTAAAATGTAGGAAAAATTACTGGAGAAGAAGATAAATAAATTGGAATTTAAGAAAAACAATTTGAAAAAAATAATTTGAAAGTATAAAATATAAAAAATATATCAAATGAAAATATAAAAATATATAAATATAAATAGATATTAAAAAAAATTACTTAAAAGTAAAGAATAATTATTTTTTTAATTTTTGTGAATTTTTTTTGAGATTATCTCAAAAAGTTTAGTCAACATGGTTATTTTGACTTCGAATTTGAATTCAGCAAAGAAAAATTTGTAGGAATACACTAGCATATTGTCCCGGACAAAAAAATGGTTTTTTTTTTGGGGGTTTTTTCGGGTTTTTGAGCAATTTTTTGAGATTATCTCAAAATTTTTAGTCAATCTGATTATTCTGACTTCGGATTTAAATTCAAGGGAAAAAATACGTAGGAATACACTAACGTAGAGTTCTGGGCAAAGAAATCGTTTTTTTTTTCTGTTTTTTTTTTAATTTTGAGAATTTTTTTAATATTTTTCCAAAATTTTAGCCAACATGGTTATTATGACTTCAGATTCGGATTCAGCAAAGAAAAATTTGTAGGAATACACTAGCATATTGTCCAGGACAAAAAAAAATTTTTTAGGGTGTTTTTCGGGGTTTTGAGAAATTTTTTGGATTATCTCAAAATTTTTAGCTTATCTAGTTATTTTTATTTCGTATATAAATTCAGGGAAAAATACGTAAGAATACACAAACGTAGAGTTCTGGGCAAAAAAATTGTTTTTTTTTAAATTTTGAGAATTTTTTTGAGATTTTTCCAAAATTTTATCCAACATGGTTATTATGACTTCTGATTCAGATTCAGCAAAGAAAAATTTGTAGGAATACACTAGCATATTGTCTCGGACAAAAAAATGTTTTTTTTGTTTTTTTCGGGTTTTTGAGCATTTTTTTTGAGATTATCTCAAAATTTTTAGTCAATCTGATTGTACTGACTTCGTAGACGGATTTAATGGAGAAAAATACGTACGAACACATGATCGTAGTGTCCCGGAAAAAAGACAATTTTGTTTTTTGTATTAATTTGTGTTTTTAAATTCTTTGAGATTATCTCAAAATTTTTTCGGTTTTTTGAGCAATTTTTTAACATTATCTAAAAAATTTTAGATAATTCGTATTCGGATTCAGCAGAAAAAAATACGTACTAATACATGAGTGTCCCGAAAAAAAAAAATGTTTTTTTGGTTATGATTTGTGTTTTTGGATTTTTTTAAGATTATCCAAAAAAATTGTGCTAATCTGGCTTTTCTGACTTCGAATTCGGATATCAATCGAATGATACTTGGTACAGTTTGTTACGTATTATAAATTTCTTGATATGAATAATTTTTGTCTTTTAATTCAACTCTCTTCTCATAAATTGAATAAATAGCTGAATTATTCAAACACAAGGTCTTATATCCACAAGATTTTTACTTATTCAGACAACCCAAGAGGAAAGTCAAACTAAATGAGCTTTTTCTCAGAGTTGAGAAGGCACTAGATATTCTTAAGCACAGATAAAGGATGGTAAAAATCAGGTCAATTATTTTATCTTGATTAGAGTATCTGAATTAACGATTCCAAAAGTTTTTTTTTTTAAATCTTATTTCAGAAATGCTAAATAAACTTGGAAAATGTGAAAAAAGTTGTTCCGATTAAAAAAAAAACTTATACAAGTATTAAACTTAATAATTACCTACTAAAATTCAAAAATTACGATTCAGGAACGCTACATGATTTTGTTTCTAATTCTTTTAAATTCCATAACTAAAGTTACGTTTAAGGTCATAAATTTTTTTTTTTATTACAATCATAAAGAAGATTTTATGCTTATGTAAAGATATAAAAAAAGCGTTTTTACACTTTAGTATTTCTCAAAGGCAGTATGCATAGTTAACTTATTCACTAATTTTATGTCTACATTTATTTCAAAACATATTAAAGAGGATAGTTTCAAACACATAAAAGCACTCATATCGATATTTTTCAGCACGGTTTCACAGCTTATGTTTTTTTTTCTTTTCTAACAAAAAAAAACTGAAGTTGACTTTTCTTACGACCTAAAAATTCAATCTGTTTTTGTTGATCAGGTTTTCATCAAATAACACTTTTTATATTTTCTCAAATACTTAAAAACGCTTTGTGCTTTGGAAATTCTTAAGTAACATTTTTCGGAAATAAAAACTAGAGTCTTTATATTATTGAAAAAACTAGAAATATTGTAGAAAAAGACATTTAATTATGACTTTACTTAAGCGAAAAAAATCTTTTGCAAAATTGAATAAATAATTATTTTAAAAATATATATATATATATATTTCAAATTGACAAGGAAACTGAGAAACATGCGATTTAGATTTCCCTAGTGCATCGTGACTTGAAACTTTCAACTTGAATTTCTTTGGATACTTCTTTTACATCCTCATAGTTATTCCCTGGGGATTTTAGAACATTCCGCCTTCTAGTTGAAAAGTTTTTAAACTTGAGAAGTACGAAAGACAGATTGTAAGTTTTTTCAAGGAATTTAATCCTTTAAAGATTCAAATATTTTTTAAAAAACGCGTAGGGAGTAATTTAGTAGAAGAGCGCATATTTACTCGACAAATTTCAATCTTATAATTACAACGATTTTCTTTTTATAAAATTAAGTGATGAACAATTTAGAAATAGAGAAAAATTACTAAATTACTATGGTGTAAAAAATATTTTAATATTGGAAAGGATAACTGGAAGATGAAAAAATTTATTAAAAAGTTATAAAATAACTAGAAAGTGGAAAAAATAACCAGATATTGGAAGAAGTTACTGAGTATTAAAAAAATAAGTGGAATATGAAAAAATAAAAGATATTTAACAAAAAAATATTTGGAAAATGGGACAATTCATTTAAAATTGAATAATATTACTAGAATATTAAAAAAAAAAAGCAAATATTGGAATTAGGAAGACATCTTAAAAGTGAAGAAATGTAACTAGAAATAAAAAAAATTTAGCAGGTGAACAATTATTTTGAATTAAAGAAAAATAACTAAAAATGGAAAAGAGTACTAAAAATTAAAAAATATTTAGGAATTAAAAAAAAATTAAATTTAGTGAACACATAATTAATTATTATTGAATAACGGGAATTAAGAAAAATTACTAGAAAGTAAAAAAATAACTAGAAAATCAAATAAATAAAAATCATAGAAGGAACTAGAAAAAAAAGAAAGATCTTTTGAAATCAATAAAAAAAACTATTATGCTCAGTAGTTAAGTAGAAATTGTTGTAAAATAACTAGAAATGTAAAAAGTAACTAGAAAATAAAAACTAAAAAAAAACTTCTAGAAAGTAGAGAAAACAACAAAATAGAGTAATGAATTAAAAAATTTTTGAATTAATTTTATCTATTAACTACAGAAAAAATTTCAAAAAAATAAATAAATGATGTTTTGGAGAAAATCAAATTTTTTGATATTTAAAAAAATGGCCGCCATTTTGTTAATTTTAAAAATTTAAAAAAATTTTAAAATTGCTAAGAAAGAGCATTTAAAAAGTTAGTAATATCAGAAAACAAAATATAAAAATAACAATTTTTGAAAAAACTAGAGATTTTAAAAAAAATTGTTAGTGTTTTTGTTCAAAAACCACCCTTTGTCCTATAACTTTCAAATACTCGTAACTCTGCGAAAAACATTTTTTTAGCAAAACAAAACAATGCATGTCTCTTTTTTTGTCTTAAAAAACAATAAAAAGCATGTTCAACATGATTTTGAATTTTGAAAATATTCAGCCTGTATGATTTGAAATAGAAATAGCTTACTATCAATTGTGCACCAAAGTCGTTGATTTTCGATGAGATTCAAATTTGATTCTAGATTTTTTCTTTGTCGATACATAAATGTTTAGATGCCTGATATATAAGTTAGATCTGGTTAAAGTTACTTTAATGACTTTGCACTCATTAAAGTTCTTTTCCCACTGTTAAACAAGATACATATAATTTGTTACTGGTTTTATTTTGTTGTTCTAACAACATTTTATAGTCTCTATCAATGTCTAATCTTTGCATTAACTGTTTCTTATCAAATGATCCATTCAATTGATTTAAATATAACTTCAAAGTTGTACTGAATAATTGTGACTGTCTTGAAAATAAAAAAAAACTTTAGAATTCTACCGAGGTTTCGTGACAAAATATTTAATATTTGAAAAGAAAAGTTACGGACAAATTTTTCTTATACGAGTAGCGTCATACTCCATCACACGACCTTAAACGAATTCAATAATAAATTATAGATGCTCCAAGAAAATATAAAATTTTAATTAATTTTGACTGGATCAAGAGGAGAGTAATATATGCATATATATGTACATTATAGAGAGCAATTAATCTTTCTTCTCTACATTCTATTTTTCAATCATTTTTAAATTCGGTCGAAAACTTATTTGTAGAGAATTGGATGAACGAAATTCGAGGGAATTCTATTTCACTAGGAATTACCGGCATTAAATTTTCAATCTACGAAGGACGCGTTACGAAAACATTCCAATCATTATCATTTAAATTGATGTCTATACTTAAATGAAGCTTTCCGTTTGAGAAAAGTTGATAATGCCTTCTTTAAATGTTGTAAATGTTGGAGAGGTGAAAATAGAATGCTTTTAAAGTGCGATAGCCATCCGCATGCACTTTACATGTAAATTAATCGTAATTAATTTCTTACAAAATGCTAAGGCTTTGTGGTGAAAAATGCAACGCTTCCCTAATAATAGTAGAAAAAGTTTTTATTTTTACAAGAATAAAAATGTGCCTCTTGTGTTTAAACTATTAAAATTGGTTTTCTGTTCGAGAAAATAATTTTTTTTTCTCCCATGAAGAACTCAAGCATTTTCGAAAATTAGGGTAAAATCTTTTTCACCCCAAATCTAATTATAATTTGTAATTTTCATCCAGATTTGACAAATAATAGTTCATTTTTCTTGTTGAAACATTCTCTGCAATTTTATTTGACAGATTTCGTTAAATATTTTGTTTAAATCTGTTTTCGATTTACAGGAATTTTTTTTCTGTTTCTAGCTATTTTTTAACAAATTGTAAATATAAGTTTACCTTATAATAATTTTTCAACATTTCCTAATTACTTTTGAAAACATTTTTGTAATTTTGCTTGCTCATAGAGGTATCTTTGTGATCGTTAAAATTTTTGATTTTCCAAAAATAGTCTAAATCGACTCATTTTCATCTAAAAAGCGAAAATTTTCATTCCTAAGCAAATGTCCAGATGTATGTGCTTGTGTGTGTGTGTGTGTATGTATGTATGTGTGTGTGTGTGTATAGCGTTTTTTGTGTACAAGATATCTTGAGAACGCTTAAACGGATTCCAATAAAATTTGGATGACTTATTAAGCTCATGAATATCTAAATTTGGACACAAGGATTTTTAAAAATACCCAACCAAATTTTTTTGAGCACCTTTTTTCAACGAAAAAAATCGTTTTTTGCCAAAAAATTTTTTTATGCTAAAAATACAACTTAATGAATACAAAAATCATATTCCTTATCTCAAAACGAATCGATTGACCTATATAACTTTTATAATTGATCAAGAATTCGTAAAATAATTCATATTTTTACATTTTTTTGCATTAAATTTTTTTTGAACAACTTCCCCAATTAACTTATATATTATTAATTTCTTGCTTCCTCTAAGAGGAAGCAAATTATTTTGCTTACTTGGAAGCGAAATGTCCATGAAAAGGACATAATTCTCACCTAGTTTAACAATATCATAGTTATTTTTACAATTTTAAGTTATTTTTTTTTAAATCTGGTAACATTTTTACTTTCCTATTACTTTTGCTTCCTTATAGAGGAGGAATTTTTTGATTGACAAGATTTTCGATTTTTCAAAAATATAGCCAAAATCAGTGGCGTAACTATTCAGGGGCAAAGTGGGGCAGTGCCCCGGGGCCCTTAAGTTCAGAGGGCCCTAATAAACCTTTTTTTATAGGACAAAATTTATAAAATTTAAAAATTAAAAAAAAATTGCAAAAAATAATTGAATTAAACAAAATAATTGCTGATTTTTCAAATTAATTGAAAAAAAAATGAATTCAACTAAAAATTGGGGAAAGTAATTTAAAAACTCATAGAAATGTTTTAAAAATAAAGAAAATAATTTAAAATTGAATTACTTGAAAATCTTAAAAATAAATTGAAAACAATTGAATAATGAAAACTTAAGGAAAATAATTGAAAAAAAAATTATTGAAAGTTGAGATAAATAATATAAAATTTAAAAAATAATTGACAAAATTACAAAATATATTTTAAATGAAGGAAGGTTAAAGAAAATTTCAGAAAAATATTAAAACTTTCAGAAGTTAATTGAAAAGAAAGAAAATAATTAAAAATTAGAGAAAATAAATGAAACAAGATAAACATAATTAAAAATTGAAGACAATAATTTTTAATTAAACAGAAATAATTATAAACTTTTTGAAAATTATAAAAAAGAACGAAGCTAACTAAAAATTGAAGAAAATAATATAAAAAATAATATAAATAATTGAAATCTCAGATATATAGTCTAAAATATTTGAAATTATAAAAGGAATGGAAAAAATTGGAAATTGAAGGATATAAATTTTGGAAAATAATTGAAAAAAGATTTTACAATTTGAAGCTTAATGAAAATAATTGAAATATGATACAAACATTACAAAAAAATTTTTATTATAATTATTTATATAATTATTTATAATTATAATATACAATATAATTATTATAATTATTATATATAATATAATTATTTATAATTATTATATTATTATTATTATTATTATATTATCTATAATTATTTATCTATATTATATTATATATTATTTAATTTTTTATCATTTCATGATAAGTTGTAAAAAAAAATTCACATTTGAGTGGAATAATTGAAAAATTTACAGAATTTTTTTTTTAATAAAAAGAAAATAATTGAAATTTGAGAAAAATACATGAAGATCTTAGAAATCAATTAAAAAAATAAAAATAACTAAAAATTGGGAAAAAGAATTGAAGAAAGCTAAAAATAAATGAAATTTACGATAATTAATAAGGGGTCGTCCACATATCACGTGATATCTTCAGGGTGGGAGGGGGTCGGCAAAATATCACGGTCCATGGAAATTTAATTTTTTAACAATAGAAAAAGTATCACGAGGAGGGGGAGGGGTTCAATTAGCTCAAATTTGTATCACGTGATATGTGAATGATCCCTAAATAAATTTGGAAATTATGAAAACAAATTAAAATAATTAAAAATTAAAGAAAATAATTGAAATTTTAGAAAAAAACTTAAAAATTGAGAAATTAATTTTAGAAAATGAGAATAATAATTAACAATAGAGGAAAATAATTGAAAAATGATAAAATGATTTTTAAAATTGAAAAATAATTTTAATATGCTGAAAATAATTGAATTTATGAAGAAAAAAATTTTAATTTGAAAGATTGAAAACATTAAATAAAATTTGAGAGAAATAATTGAAAAAATCGTTAGAATATATGTTTAAAAAAGAAAAATAATTACAAAATTACTTAAAAATTTTAATTAAAGGAAATTTTAAAAATTATGCCAAAAGAAGAGAAAATAATATAAAATTACACATTTGTTTTTAAGCAAAAAAAAATAATTGAAAAACCGTTTAAAATTTAAAAATTGAAGACAATAATCAAAATTTGAGATAATAAGTGAAAAATTAGGAAATTAATTGAAATGTATTAAAAATATTAAAAGATGGAGAAAATAATTGAAAAATGAGTTTTTTATTTGAAACTTGAAGAAAACCATTGAAATATGATAAAAACAATGATAAGATGTAAAAAATAAATCACATTTGAGTTAAATAATTGAAAAAATTACAGAATTTTCTTTTAAATAAAAAGAAAATAATTGAAATTTGAGAAAAATACATGAAGATCTTAGAAATCAATTAGAAAAATAAGAATGATTAAAATTCGCAGAAAAGAATTGAGGAAAGCTGAAAATAAATTAACTTTGAGATAGTTAATAAAAAAATTTGGAAGTTATGATAACAATTGAAAATAATTCAAAATTAAAGAAAATAATTGAAATTTGAGAAAAATACTTAAAAATTCTAGAAAATAATTTTAGATAATGAGAATAATAATTAACAATCGAGGAAAATAATTGAGAAATTATTAAAATATGATGAAAATAATTTAAGATTGAGAAAAATAATTTAAATTTATGATGAAAATAATTTAAATATGAAAGAATGAAACAGTAAATAAAATTTGAGTAAAATAATTAAAAAAAGTCATACAATATGTTAAAAAAAATAAAATATGTAATTATAAAATTACTTAAAAATTGTAATTAAAGAGAATAATTCTCGGAATAATTAAAAAATCGCAGAAATAATCAAAAAGTGATGAAAATAACAATTGAAATTTCAGATAATTTTTTTAAAATTTTGAAAATTATGCCAAAAGAATGAAAATAATTAAAAATCTGAGAAAATAATATAAAAATACCGAATTTATTTTTAAGCAAAAGGTAATAATTGAAAATCTTTTAAATAATTGAAAATTGAATACAATAATTTAAATTTGAAATAATAACTAAAAATTTAGAAAATTAATTGAAAAATAATGAAAATATTTAAAGATGGAAAAAAGTAATTGCAATATAATAAAAAGAAATGAAAATTGAACAAAAGAATTAAAAATTGAGATATATATTTGAAAGTTCAGTAAATTAATTCAGAAATTCTGAATATTATTTCAAATTGAAAATAATAATTGCAAAATAGCAAAAATAATGTTAAGTTAAAAAAATAAATTTTAATTTGCGATGAATAGTATAAAATATTAAGGAATATATAATTAAAACTGATTTAATGTCTAGGCAAAAATAATTAAAATTGAAAAAGTCATTGAGAAAACTAAATAAAATAAATGAAATTTGAGGAAGGTAAATTTAAAATTTAGGGAATCAATTTAAAAACAATTAAAAATAAATTTGAGAACATTTTAAAAAGGTAAAATACGAATTAAAATTTGAAAAGAAAAAAATATCTAGTTACAAAAATCAGGTGTTGACACAATGAATGAATGAATGAATTAAACTTGTAAATTATTATATATATATATATATAATTGGGCCCCATTTTCCTTTTTGCCCCAGGGCCCTTGACCCCCCAGTTACGCCACTGGCCAAAATGTAATGTTGAAAAAAAATAACAGACTGCAAAAATAAAATTGTGTTAGTTTCCTCAAGTATTTGGGTAAAAATAATATATTTCCAGGAAAGTACCAGGCTTAGTAGAGAAATATCTTTTTCCATTAGGATATAATGCCCGAACGTATATGCAAGAATGGATTTTATGGCAAAAATGGTATCGAGATAATAAAAAACTGTCTGCTGTCACATTCGCCTTATTCACTTAATTTAGCTGCTTCCGTGGATTTTTGCCTATTTCTCCACCTCAAGCAGTTTTTTTGTGAAAATAAATTTTCTTTGAATGATGAACCGAAAACGGTAGCGATGTGTTATTTTAAGGAGCGCCCTAATAGAAAGAAAAAAATACTCTACTCTGGACAATTCGATATTAAAATAAATCAGAACAAGAATCCTAATTCAATTATTTTAATCTACAATAAAAACTTTATTTGAACCAAAAGCAGAAGAGTTGGACTTACTATAGGAGACAGAACCTCAAAGTAAATAAATAAGTGGATTTTCGCACGAAAAATTTGTTAGATTTTATTTAACAATATTTATAGTATTTAAAAACAAAATTTGTTGAAAAAAATTAATTTTTCTTGACTAATTGATATTCAGAGAGTAAATTTCAGTTATTATATAAAATCATTAGAAATGAAATTTGTGAAATCTTCTTAAATACCTCGTTTTACTATTAACTTTTCAATCTAGAAATGTACTTTTTTCTTTATATTGCAAATTGCTGAGCAGTAGTATCAAAAAATTAATTGATTAATATTTAAGAAAAACAAAACGTTATAACTTTTGATCGCAAAGAAATTAAGAAAAACAACATTTTTGAAAGATGGAATTTTTTTTTTATTGTAGAAGTATATTGTTCCTAAACATTCATAACATTTGTCGTCGAAAATTCATTTCTTTATGGTTACAAAATAAAAGTCAATATTCTCTTTTATAGGAAGATATTTATATTTCGGAGTCAAATTCACTAGCATAAAATAAAAGTACCTCATTTCTGTTTATAGAAAAAGAAAAAAAAATAACAACAGAATTTTGAGATTGATAAACTTATATAATAGATCTTTTTTTACATTTAAAAATAAAAATAATCTGATTTTATTACTTTTTGGTAAGTATTTAAAAATATTTTATAAATTTGGGTATTAATTTAAGACATAAAAGTAATTTTTAAAGGGAAATTTGTCTTATTTTATCAATAAAAATAAACTATTGAGATGCTGTTTAACTTAAAATTTGTCTTAATTTATAAACTTTACATTCAAGTAATTCATACATTATTCATTATTCGATGTAATAAAAATTTTTTAAATTATTTAATTTGTTAAATTTGTAAAAATTTATAAAATAATAAATATTAATTAATATTAGTAATTATTATTAATAATATATAATATGTAAATGAATTATATTATTATTATTAGATATTTTAATGTTAATTATTAATATTAATTAATATTTATTATTTATAATAGTATTATAAATATAATTCAACAATTTCAACTTGCTTCGCTTTAAACTCTAAAAGAACCCCCCGGTACTTCTTAAAAAGTTAAAAAAAAAGTTATAAAATCAGATTATTTTCATTATTGAAAGTGCAAATTTTATTTTAAATTGCCTATGTATAAAAGTATAATTTAAATTTACGCGCCAAGAGAACGTGTGCGCATACACATGTGCGCCGTAAGAGAAAATGTTTCATGAATTGATTATTTTTTATAATTTTTACTACCAAACACTGAAAGTTAAATAATAAGCACTAATAACAAACGATTCCAACAAGAATTTTTGGAAAATTTGACTTTTGGGTGTTTATGAGAACTTAACCCCCAAATTTTGAATTCTCTGCAACTTTTTAACTTTGGACTTCCAAACGCCAAAACCTGACTACCAAACACTACCAAACGACCACCAAAAAGAATTTTTGAAAAATTGTATAATTTTGGGTTAAACTGCAGTTTCGGAAGGTAAGCCTTGAAGTTGGCTGTAAGTAGATTAGCTGTTTTCAGGATTGCAACCTAGCAAGCACGCGAAATTCAAATAATACAAAAACAAGTTGGACGAAAAAAGGGGGTTATCATTGATTCTTTTACTCCCCTGTATTTCATCCAACTTATATTATTATTATAATTGGAAAAGTTTATTCTGGCGCTCTTTCTACCCTACACGATTAGTAGTCTCTTTTCAATAAATCTTATATATTGCACTTTATCTTAAAATTACAATCAGCCCTTCTCAGAGCCACAAATTTACTAACGCAGAAATTTCTTTCAAACATAAAATAAACTTAAGAAATAATTTCAGTGTTTTCAACTTATTTTGAATTTACCGCCAACTATTGTCTTTCTTTTAACAAGGTTGGTATTCTTCTCCATAGATTATGAAGTTGTCTTCAAGGCTTACGTGCAGTTTAACCACCTAATTGTGTTTGCCATCGTTAAGTTAAACCCCAAATATTGAATTCTTTATAACTTTTTTACTTTTGAATACGAAACGCCATAAAACAACCACCAAACGATTACAACTGAAAAAATTGAAAGATTTTGAGATTTGGGTGCCAACTTTACAAGGTTAAATATACATACACTACCGTCGGAAATTGTTGGTCCGATCGATTGGAGCGGATCGAAAAAATACAACTCAAATAAAATCACGATATCTTGGTTAAAAATTAAGATACAAACTTGACGTTTAAAAATTTGGAAAGCTTATTAAATTCTGCCTTAGAATACCTATTAGTTAAAATTTTTTAAAATTCCAAAGTGATTATATTAGTTGATGTGTTAGAAAAAAAAATTCTCAAAGTTTTCAATTATCGTTCCATATGTTCAGTTCGTTGCCTGATGTAGAAAAATTGACTAAAAAAATTGAAATTTATATTGTTCTCTTCGTTGATTTGACAGCTTTAATTTGAGCTTAGAAAACTTGAAAAATATTGAGTGGTTCACGAGATATGACTAAAAATGTCCGAGCATATTTTTCACAAAAACCTTCATTTTTAGGCAAAAACCACGGTTTTGATTGATTTTTGAGAAAAACATGCGCGGACATATTAAGTCATATCTCGTGAACCATTCAATATTTTTTAAGTTCCCTTAGCTCAAATTAAAGCCGGCAATTCAACGAAGAGAACAGTGTAAATTTTAATTTTTTTATTCAATTTTTCTACATCAGGCAACGAACTGAACATATGGAACGATAATTGAAAAATTCGAAATTTTCTTTTTCTAACACATCAAGTAATATAATCACTTTGGAATTTTAAAAAATGTTAAATAATAGGTATTCTAAGGTAGAATTTAATAAGCTTTCCAAATTTTTAAACGTCAAGTTTCTATCTTAATTTTTAACCAAGATATCGTGATTTTATTTGAGTTGTATTTTTTCGATCCGCTCCAATCGATCGGACCAACAATTTCCGACGGTAGTGTAAGTATACCAAGCTTTATTAAAATTGGAGGGGGGTTAAACTGCAGATTAGGAATATAAGCCTTGAAGTTGGTTGTAAGTAGATATCAGATGTTTTCAGAATTGCAACCTAACAAGCGCGCTACGAAGTACCGGGGGTTAGGTTAATCTTAAGCCTAAAGCACAATGAATCGTAATCGCTAATCCTTAATCGTAAGAATGAGAGGAAGTAGGACAGACATATATCTCTGTCCTGCTTCCTCTCATTCTTACGATCAAGGATTAGCGATTACGATTCATTGTGCTTTAGGCTTTAGATAACTCCCGATAGTTGCTAGGTTGCAATCTTGAAAACATCTGATCTACTTACAACCAACTTCAAGGCTTATGTTCTTAATCTGCTGTTGAACCAAATCTATTGACGAAATATACCGATATATGGCCTAAGGGCGCAATTACATGCCTGCGTCGAACGTTGCGTTTTTGCGTTTAATGGTGAGAGTGACAAAGATGTGACTATATGTCTGTCTTTCTCTCTCTCAACATACAACGCAAGAACGCAGCGTTCGACGCAGACATGTAATTGCGCCCTAACGCACATTGAATCGTAATCGCTAATCCTTAGGGCGCAATTATATGCCTGCGTCAAACGTTGCGTTTTTGCGTTGAATGGTGAGAGTGACAAAGATGTGACTATATTTCTGTCTTCCTCTCTCTCACTATTTAACGCAAGAACGCAGCGTTCGACGCAGACATGTAATTTCGCCCTTAATCGTAAGAATGAGAGGAAGCAGGACAGAGATATATGTCTGTCCTACTTCCTCTCATTCTCACCTCTGTCCTGCTTCCACTCATTCTAACGATTAAGGATTAGCGATTACGATTCATTGTGCGTTAGGCTTATAATGACGGTGATAACTTTTGGTAAATTCTAACCTATAAAACTGTTATTATATAGTACGCAAATTTTATACCGAATTAGTACGCTTAGTTATCTAGATATATATATGTTTACGTATGTATTATATTGCACACAAATTGTTAATTACGCAATAAAAAAGTTAATATGAGTGTATTACCTGTAAAAGATGAAGGTCTGTTCCCACGTGTTTTGCCGCGATGGGGAAGAGTGTGACTCCATGGTCGACGTGAAGGGGTTGAACCGGCTTATACGAATCGAGGTCAAAATGATAATCGTTCTCGTCACACTCCTCGGTGATATAAGTTTGTTCCAGGGTGGTGGCATGTATACTCAGTGTACGATGAAGGGAGCACGTGGTCGTGTCTCTGCCACGTGCATGATGCTGGTGAAAGAGGTCAATTTTGCCAAGAACGTCACTCGTATTTTTTGCGTTCTCTGGCCTCTTGCGAATCTCGTTCTCCGAGTTTCCTGTCTTCTTTAAGGAACCGCTACTCGTGGAGCTCCATCCCGAAGTTGCCTCCACCTCGCTCTCCATACTGACCCTCGCACCAGGCGAGGGAAAAGGCACGTTTTCGAGGGTCTCTCCCTCCTTACTGCTATCACGCCAAGTCTCTTTTTCTTTCCGTTCAGGCGAAAGCTGCACAATAAAATAAACCATTCTTGTATTTATTACAGATCTAAAAACATTCTCCCTTGTAAATGATATTTGATTGTGTGTGCTTACAATAAAACAGAATTATTTTCTTAAATAACCAATTGGTATACAAATGTGCTGTTTTCTTATTAGTGGTAATTAACGGTAATTTCAAATAGTTAATTGAATTATTTGGTGGATGATTAATTACTTATTAATACTATGTAGATTTTTTAAATTTGTTTATATCATAAAGAAATGGGATAAAGTCACGCGTGCGCAGAAAGCGCAAAACCGAAAGTAAAAAATAGAGTGTGAGACAGACTAGACGGTGGTATCTATTTGTCTCTCTTATTTGCTCTTATACACTCTTATGATTTTCTTTTTTCGGTTTGCGCTTTATTCTGCTTACCTTACATGTGATTTCGCACCTTAAAGGCCAAAACAGGGTGAATATGATTATGTCAGGGCCAGAGCATATGAGACTGAAAAGGACAGAAACATATACTACTCACTGTCCTTCTTTATCTCATGGCCTGCTCCCGTAACCACATTCATTGTGCGTTGGCCATAAAGCAGCATAGTAGCAGACGACGAATGGATCCAGTGTAATCATTATTATGCGAATATACAGTACGATTCCATTAAATTGAACTCCTTTTTAAATCATCAACTTCTATAACCTTATTTCGTACCTACATTTTAATTGAACAAAATGTTCCCAACTACGAGAGGTACAAGAAATATAAAGTAATTTAGAAATTAAATTCGTAAGTTTTTTGTATTTTTGTATTTTTAGAACATCAAGTCACTTGTTCGATTTTTTATTATTCGTAAAAAGTATGTTAACGAGATTAACTTGCCACACAAATGTCTTAACTAAAGAAACTTTAAAAAACTGTTATTTTCATCTTATAATATTTCCTTTTCAAAAATTTTTTAATTTTTCTCTCTTTTTGGCGCTTATTACTTGTTTTTAAGGGATTCGTGGCCAAGAGACAAAACTCTTATAACGAGACTCGACCGTCCGTCGTTTTCAATGAATAGCAGTATTCCCTAGGAATTTCTGGGAAATTTCTCAAAATCCCTTAGAAATTTCTAAAAACTCCTAGAACATTTCTGGGATATCCTTGGGCATTCCTGAGAATTTTTGGGAAACTCATGGGAATTTCTTAAAAAGTCCTGGGAATTCTTGGAAATCCCTTGGAAAATTCTGGAAATCTTTGGGCATTCTGGAAATTTATAGGAAACTTCTGGAAATTCCTTGGAATCCCTAGGAAATATCTAAGTAATTCTTGGAAAACCCCTGGGCATTACTGGGAAACTCCTAAGAAATGTGTGGAAAATTTCTAAGGATTCCTGGAAGTTCTAGGGAAACTTCTGAAAATCCTTTAAAAATTTCTGGGACCTCTTGGGAATCCCTTGAAAAATTCTGGGAAATCCCTGGGCATTTCTGAGAACTCCTGGAAATCCCTTGGAAATTCCTGGGAACTCTTAAGTAATTCCTGTGAATTTCTGGCAAATCTCTAAGAAATTGATGGAAAATCCCTGAGAAACTCCGGAAATCCCTTAGAGATTTCTGGGAAATTCGTGGGAAATCGACGGGCATTACAGTGAATTCATGGGGAATATCTGGGAACTCTTGGGAAACACTCGGGAATTTATTGGAACCTCCTGTCAAAATCTTAGGAAATTCCTGAGAATTTCTAGGAAATACCTAAGAAATTAGTGGGAAATCTCTAGGCATTCATGAGAAACTCCTAAAAAATGCGTGGAAATTTTTTAGGAATTCCTGGGAACGCTAAGAAAACTCCTAAGAATCCCTTAAAAATTTCTGGGAACACTTGGAAAATTCCTGGGAATTTCCGGAAAATCTCTAGGAAATTTATGGAAAAATTCCTGGGCCTTTCTGGAAAATTCGTGGGAAATCCTAAGCCATTTTTGGAAACCACCTAGGAATTCATTGGAAATTCCTGGGTTACTCCTGGGAATCCATTAGAACATCCTGGCAAACTCTTGGGAAATATCTAGGAATTTTCAGGAAATCTCTACATCTTTAGGAAATTCGTAGATAATCCCTGGGCATTTCTGTGATTCCTAAGAAAACTCCTAAGAACCTCTAAAAGATTTCTGGGAGCTCTTGGGAATCCCATCGAAAATCCTGGCAATTCCCTGATCATTTCTAGGAACTCCTAGGAATCCCTTGGAAATTCTTGGGAACTCTTGAGAAATCTCTAGGAAATTCGTGAAAATTCCCTGGGCATTCCTGGGAAATTTGTGGGAACTCTGGGGAAATCCTAGTGCACTTCTGGGAACCTCCTAAGAATTCATTGGAAATTCCTGGGAATCCCTTGGAACATTCTGACAATTTCTTGAGAAATTCCTAGGAATTTCTATGAAATCTCTAGGAAAATCGTGGAAAATCCTTGGGCATTCCTGCGAATTTTTGGGTAACTCCTGGGAATCTCTTCAAAATTCCTGGGAACTCTTGGGAATCCCTTGGAAAATTCTGGGAAATTCTTGGGCATTCCTGGGTATTCATGATAAACTCCTGGAAATCCCTTGGAAATTCCTTGGAATCCCTAACAAATTCTTGGAAAACCCCTGGGCATTAGTGGGAAACTCATAAGAAATGTGTGTAAAATTTCTAAGGATTCCTAGAAATTCTATTAGGGAAACTTCTGAAAATCCCTTAAAAATTTCTGGGACCTCTTGGGAATCCCTTGTAAAATTCTGGGAAATCCTAGGGCATTTATGGGAACATCTTAGGAATTTATTAGAAATTTCTGGGAATCCCTAGGAAAAACTTTAGAAATTAATGGAAAATCACTGGGCATTCCTGGGAAATTCCTGAAAAATGCGTGAAACATTTTAAGGGATTTATGGGAATCCCAAGGAAACTCTTGGGAATCCCTTGGAAAATCTCGGATATCCCTGGTCATTCCTGGGATCACTCCTAGGAATCCCTTGGAAATTCCTGGGAATTTCTGGGAAATCTTTAGGAACTTGTTGAAAAATCCCTGAGAAACTCCTGGGAATTTT
Source organism: Ganaspis brasiliensis (assembly GCA_037103525.1). Taxonomy (NCBI): domain Eukaryota; kingdom Metazoa; phylum Arthropoda; class Insecta; order Hymenoptera; family Figitidae; genus Ganaspis; species Ganaspis brasiliensis. The sequence continues at coordinate 423,280 of JAZKLR010000327.1, read as the reverse complement.
CTTAGAGATTCCTGGGAACTTTTGGGAAATTCATTTCTGGCATTTCTGTGAAATTTCTGGTAACTCTTGGAAAATTTGTGGGAAATCCCAGGGCATTTCTAAGAGCCTTCTAGCAATTTATTGGAAATTCATGGGAAACTCCTGGGAATCCCTTAGAAATTTCTGAGAACTCTTGGGATATTTCTGGGAAACCCTGGGGGATTCCAGTGAATTCCTGGGAAACTCCTTGTAATACCTTGGAAATTCCTGGCGAACTCTTGGAAAATTCCAAGGAACTCTTGGAAATTTGTGAGAAATCCCAGAGCATTTCTGGGAATCACCTAGGAACTCATTGATATTCCTAGGCATTTCTGGTAATTCCTGGGAAACTCCTGGGAATCCTTTGAAAATTCCTGGAAACTGTTGGGAAATTCCTGTGAATTCTTAGAAAATTCCTGAGTAATCCCTGGGCATTCCAGGGAATTCCTTGAAAATCCTGGGATCTTTTGGGAAATTCCTTGGAACTTATCCTAAGAAACTCCTGGGAAATCCCTGGGAACTCTTGGGTAATTCTTGGGAATTTCTAGAAAATCTCTTGGAAATTGGTGGAAAATTACTGGGAAAGACCTGGGAATCCTTTAAAGACTCCTGGGAACTTCTGGAAAATGTTAGGCATTTCTGGGAAATACATGAGAAATCTCCGGAAATTCCTGGGGATCCATGGGAAATTCCTGGGAACTTTTCGGAAATTGGTGGGAAATTTCAGGATATTTCTGGGAAACTCCTAGAAATTCATTGGAAATTCGTGTTAGACTCTAGAGAGTTCCTTGAAAATTTCTGTGAACTTATAGGCATTTCTGGGAACTCTTGGCAAATTCCTGGGAATTTCTGGGAATTCCAGGGAAACTTCCGAGAAACATTTGGAAATTCCTGGAAACTTTTGGTATATTTCTAGGCTTTCCTGTTAATTCCTGGAAAACTCCTCGGAATTCCTTGAAAATATCCGGAAACTTTTGGGTAATTCCTGGGAACTTTTAGGAAATTCCTGGGATCTTTTGGGATATTCTTTAGAACTCTTAAGAAACTCCTCGAAAATTTCTCGGCATCCCTGGAAATATGCGCCTGCTTTTTGTACTGCCTTTTTTTATGCGATGGTTGTTTTTATAAAAAAAAAGAATCTTGTTTTAAATTTTACTTTAATATAATAAAAAACACAATCAATTCCAATAATTGTCTTTCAATATGTGTGAATTGAGTTCTAATCATAAGGTAATTTCAATTTCCTAATTTTCCGCACCAGAATTGTAACAGTGTGCTAGTGCTATTTCTGACTGTTCCCACATGTTAAATAGACACAATACGGAGTATTTGTAATGAACTCCAAAATACAGCATCTGATGTTTGCCAACCGTGCTCATAACTTTTGAAACGTAGTCGTTTTATGTGCTGTTCACTGCGGATAATTACTCATCAAATTCTACACAGTCGTTAATGTCCCACTCCATAAAGCATTCATAAATATATCCACAATCAATAATAACATAAATAACACCTGTTGTCATATTGATTATTATTACTCACTATCCGTTTAATTTCTTTTAATTGACCACGAGAAGCAATGTCATAAAAAAATGTAAATTATTATATTTTAAAATGCTACCCTGAAAAAATAAAGAATAAAATATTCTTGATTAATTCTTGAACATTAATGGACAAAATGATTTTGTCTTCTGCTACAACTTTTCCAAATTACTATTGCCATAATTTACTACTTGTGTATTATTTCAATAAACAACAATTTCAAAAATAGTGAAATTAAAATCTTTTCTGTAACACATGATGTCAAATATCCTGATGTTATTCATCCTGAACGAAAATTAACCTGGAAAATGTATATCTGGAGTAAACGAAAGCAGCTTGGATTGAAACTCAGAAAACTTATACTCGCTGCTGGAAACAAAATCTCAACTCTCTCTTGAAAGTAAACTATTATTGTACAAATGTATATTGAAACCAATCTGGAGTTGTGGAATTCAACTATGGGGAACTGCCGGCAATTCTAACATCGAAATTATTCAACGACTTCAATCTCTAAAATATTAAGAATTTTTGCACAAATTCCGTTGTATTTGTTCTCTCTGTTAAACGAGATCTAAATATATATAAAGACAAAGGAATAAAAAAGTTTAGTGATAAATACCAAGAAAGGTTAGAAAAACATTCAAATATATTCTTGCGGCAAATTTATTAGTCACCAGGGACCAGACTAGAAGATTAAAGAGACCGAAACCTACTTTAGATCAGAGATTTGTCTCAACAGATTAGCTTTATCAAATTCAAATTATTCCACTTTTGTGTATTATTTAGCATTTTGAAAAACAAGAAGTAAAATATTTATAGAATCCATCACTTCTGGAATATAGTCGGGTGAAAAATGTGTTTAAAAAGTTTGCATTTGATTTGTTATTTAATGCTTTAAAATCACTTTTACGGTGGCAATAAATTTATACTCCATTTCATGAGAAAAGTTATAAACTCACAAATCACATTTTCACATTGGCCAAATGTGCTAAATCAGTGTTATTCATTATCTGCAATTCTGAGAATTTGGACTATTCTCACAGTGACGTCATACCTCGTAAAGTTCGGTTTTGTAACAATTTTATCGATTATGTGGTTTTGAAAATATCTAAACTAAATGCTTTTACTGCACTTAAACTAGAAAACCTTAACATTAACCTCTTTACAAAATTTGTCGCTTGGTAATGTTTGCCAACTATTTTAGTTTACTAAACATTTTACATATTTAAGTTTAAACAGTATATCTTTATAACAGCAAGTAGAAAAAAAATCATCATTGATTTTTAGAAAAACCAAAGGTTTTTTTTCCAGAATAAAATTTTCTCAACAACCGTGCGGTAAATTAATTTAGTATTGTTGTAAAAGTTGTATTATATTATAGTTGAAAAGAAATACATTTTTTTTTAAATTTGTGAAACCGTTTTTTTTTTTAATTAATAAAAATATAGTTATTTTGGGCGTTTTGTTTCTGTTTCTATGTAAAAGTTCCAACTTTATAAATTTATATCTTAAAAACAAAACGGTAAATTTAAATAAAATTGGAACCATACATGTAAAATAATGCATTTAATGTGCTATTAAAATTTTAGAAGAATCTGTAGAAAATCGATTTTTGGATAAAGCTCCTTAAACATATGCAAGACTGACATTCGTTTGGGAATTTGTTAAATAAATAGCAATATTAAATTTATTTGTTAATAATAATAACGAAAAAAATTATTAATAAATATGTAGTACGAATTACAGAACAATATTTCTAGATACAGTGGCGTAACTGGAGGTGCAAGGGCCCTGGGGCAAAAAAGAAAATGGGGCCCCAATTATATATAATAATTTACAAGTTTAATTAATTCATTCATTTATTATGTCCACACCTGATTTTTGTCACTAGATATTTTTTTCTTCTAAAATTTTAAATCTTATTTCACCTTTTTAAAATGTTCTCAAATTTTAAATTTAAAACAATTTTAATTTCTTCAAATTTCAGTTAATGTAAACTTGCATTGATTAAAAGTTCAATTAATCCACGTTTCAAAAATACTGAATTTGAATTGATTTAAAAATTTCATAAATTTTTAATAATTCTTTTCTAATATGCTTTCAATTACTTAAAATACAATTTGGTACTATTTTTTATCATTTTTCAACTATTTTCTTCATTCCTTAATTATTTTAATTGTTTTTAAATTGATTCCGAAAATCTTAAATTTACCTTCCTCCAATTTCAATTATTTTATTTAGTTTTCTCAATCATTTTTTGAAATTTAATTATTTTTGCCTTGGCATTAAATCAGTTTCAATTATTTATTCCTTAATATTTTATATTATTCGTCGCAAATTAACATTTATTTTTTTAACTTACCATTATTTTTGCTATTTTGCAATTATTATTTTTAATCTACAATAATTTTCATAATTTGTGAATTAATTTACTGAACTTTCAAATATATATCTCAATTTTTAATTCTTTTTATTATATTGCAATTATTTTTTCCATCCTTTAATATTTTCATTATTTTTTAATTAATTTTTAAAACTTTTAGTTATTATCTCAAATTTAAATTATTGTATTTAATTTTAAATTATTTAAAAAAGTTTTTAATTATTTTCTTTTGCTTAAAAATAAATTCTGTAATTTTATATTATTTTCTACGTTTTTCTTTGGCATAATTTTCCAAAATTTAAAAAATTTATCTGAAATTTCAATTGTTATTTTCATCACTTTTCGATTATTTCTGCGATTTTTTAATTATTCCGAGAATTATTCTCTTTATTTACAATTTTTAAGTAATTTTATAATTACATATTTTCTTTTTTTAAACATATATTCAATGATTTTTTTAAATTATTTTACTCAAATTTTATTTACTGCTTCATTCTTTCATATTTAAATTATTTTCATCATAAATTTAAATTATTTTTCTCAATCTTAAATTATTTTCATCATATTTTAATAATTTTTCAATTATTTTCCTCGATTGTTAATTATTCTTCTTATTGTCTACAATTATTTTCTAGAATTTTTAAGTATTTTTCTCAAATTTCAATTATTTTCTTCAATTTTTAATTATTTTTAATTGTTATAACTTTCAAATTTTTTTATTAACTATCTCAAAGTTCATTTACTTTTTGCTTTCCTCAATTTGTTTCTCAAACTTTTAGTCATTCTTATTTTTCTAAATTGATTTCTAATATCTTCATGTATTTTTCTCAAATTTCAATAGTTTTATTTTTATTTAAAAGAAAATTCTGTTATTTTTTAAATTATTTAACTCAAATGTGATTTATTTTTTACAACTTATAATTGTTTTTATCATTTTTCAATGGTTTTCTTCAAGTTTCAAATAAAAAACTCATTTTTCAATTATTTTCTCCATCTTTTAATATTTTTAATATATTTCAATTAATTTTCTAAATTTTCACTTATTATCTCAAATTTTGATTATTGTCTTCCAATTTTAATTTTTAAAACAGTTTTTCAATTATTTTCTTTTGCTTAAAAACAAATTTTGTAATTTTATATTATTTTCTCCTCTTTTTAATTATTTTCATTCTTTTGGCATAATTTTTAAGAATTTCAATTGTTTATCTAAAATTTCATTTATTATTTTCATTAATTTTTAATTTTTTCTGTGATTTTTTAATTATTCTCTTTAATTAAAATTTTTAAGTAATTTTGTAATTATTTTCCTTTTTTAAACATATAATCTACTATTTTTTCAATTATTTCTCTGAAATTTTATTTAATGTTTTCAATCTTTCATATTTAAATTATTTTCTTCATAAATTTCAATTATTTTCAGCATATGTAAATTATTTTTCAATTTTGAATTGATTTGATCATTCTTCAATTATTTTCCCCTATTGTTAATTATTATTATTCTTATTTTCTAAAATTGAATTCTAAAATTTTTAAGTATTTTTCTAAAATTTTAATTATTTCCTTAAATTTTCAATTATTTTAATTTGTTTTGATAATTTCCAAATTGGTTTATTAATTATTGTAAATTTCATTTATTTTTATCTTTCTCTAATTCTTGTCTCCAATTTTTAGTTATTCTCATTTTTTGAAATTGGTTTCTAAGATCTTCATGTATTTTTCTCAAATTTCAATTATTTTATTTTTTTTTAAAAGAAAATTCTGTTATTTTTTTTAATTATTTAAATCAAATGTGATTTATTTTTTACAACTTATCATTGTTTTTATCATAGTTTAATGGTTTTCTTCAAGTTTCAAATAAAAAACTCATTTTTCAATTATTTTCTCAATCTTTTAATATTTTTAATATATTTCAAAATTTCTTAAATTTTCACTTATTATCTAAAATTTTGTATATTGTCTTCAATTTTTAATTGTTTAAACTGTTTTTCAATTATTTTCTTTTGCTTAAAAACAAATTCTGTAATTTTATATTATTTTCTCCTCTTTTTAATTATTTCCATTCTTTTGGCATAATTTTTAAGAATTTCAATTGTTTATCTGAAATTTCATTTATTATTTTCAGCAATTTTTAATTTTTTCTGTGAGTTTTTAATTATTCTCTTTAATTAAAATTTGTATGTAATTTTGTAATTATTTTCCTTTTTTAAACATATATTTTACAATTTTTTCAATTATTTCTCTCAAATTTTATTTAATGTTTTCAATCTTTCATATTAAAATTATTTTCTTCATAAATTTCAATTATCTTCAGCATATTAGAATTATTTTTCAATTTTAAATTCATTTTATCATTTTTCAATTATTTTCCTCTATTGTTAATTATTAGTCTCATTTTCTAAAATTAATTTCTCAAATTTTTAAGTATTTTTCTAAAATTTTAATTATTTTCTTAAATTTTAGTTATTTTAATTTGTTTTCATAATTTCCAAATCTGTTTTTTAATTATCGTAAATTTAATTTATTTTTAGCTTTCTTTAATTCTTGCCTCCAATTTTTAGTTATTCTCATTTTTTTAAATTGGTTTCTAAGATCTTCATGTATTTTTCTCAAATTTCAATTATTTTCTTTTTATTTAAAAAAAATTCTGTAAATATATATACAATATATCCTTCAAATTTCAATTTTTTTCATTTCTTTTATAATTTCAAAAATGTTAAACTATTTATCTGAGATATCAATTATTTCATTCAATTTTCAATTATTTATATTATTTTTTATATTATTTTCTTTAATTTTTAGTTACTTTCGTTCTTTTTCATAATTTTCAAAAAGTTTAGAATTATTTATGTTTAATTAAAAATTATTCTCTTCAATTTTAAATTATGTTTATCTTGTTTCATTTATTTTCTCTAATTTTTAATTATTTTCTTTTTTTCCAATAAACTTCTGAAAGTTTGAAGTATTTTTCTGAAATTTTCTTCAATTTTTCTTCATTTAAAATATATTTTGTAATTTTGTCAATTATTTTCTCAAATTTTAAGTTTTTTTATAAATTTTATATTATTTATCTCAATTTTTAATAATTTTTTTTCAATTATTTCCCCTAAGTTTTTATTATTCAATTTTTTTCAATTTATTTTCAAGATTTTCAAGTAATTTTCTCAATTTTAAATTATTTTCTTTATTTTTAAAACATTTATATGAGTTTTTAAATTACTTTTCCCAATTTTTAATTGATTTCATTTTTTTCAGTTAATTTGAAAAATCAGCAATTATATTGTTTAATTTTAATTATTTCTTGCAATTTTTTTTAATTTTAAAATTTGATAAATTTTGTCCTATAAAAAAAGGTTTATTAGGGTTGACTGAGGGCCTCCTGAGCTCAAGGGCCCCGGGGCACTGGCCCACTTTGCCCCTTAATAGTTACGCCACTGTCTAGATAATATTTTTTTAAATAAAGAAAAATTCACAAAAGAATTATATATTCACATTTGTATATTGATTATTTGTAGGTTATGTTAGTAAGAGAGGTGTAAATAAGTAGATAACTGTCACGTAAATTACCAGGTAATATACGTAGATTACATGAAGTTATTTACCTTCCGATCACTATGTAAGATGGCAAATTGAACCTTAAAGGTGTGTTCACAAAATTCTACCAAGTTGCCATAAAGCTCAGATCACACAACATGAAAAAATTCAAGTTTAAAACATCTAAAGAAAAACAAATACAATCATATCTAATTTTAAATATATTATTGAAGGAAATATTAAAATATTTTATATGTTTTTAGTTTAATGTACCAATTTCAATAATTGAAATAAGTTCAAATCAAAATTATCCTGTCACATGAAATTTAACAAAATGTGTGAAATCGTCCGAAAATATTTGTATTTTTGGATTAAAAAAAAAAAAAAAAAGTCGACAAGACAGGTCCCTGTATCCCTATATCTGGAATAACGTGTGTACTCGACCATGTGTCCCAAGGCGGTTGTTTCATTTGAATCGATTTTTTCTTGTGCTGTGTATGTATATGTACTAGAATAACGAAACTGGAAACAAAAAGAAGCTGAAAACACAATGAAGCAGCTGTATTTACCGTTTGAAAATAAAAGAGCTTTAAAGCATATGCCTTCTGGTTTTAAATCTGTTAATTACTCGTGTTAATTTTCAGACCAATTACGTAATTACTGTAGGCGTGGTTGCCAACACACTTTCTCAATTACCACAAATATAACAGAGTTCATAATCAGCGGACCAGAGTTAGATGAAGATGAACTCTAATCATGCGTGGAACTGATTCTCATTTAGGGAAAGTGCATAATTTACCACTAATCGAGAGCGAAATTCATTTCGCATTTGCCAAATTCTCGACAATTATCAGAACAATATTCAACATTCTTTGGGAAATACTTTTTTTTTTATTTTAGTTACATTCATAAAAGGCATTAATGGTTTATGCCCATTATGCCCCTTCACCTCGAAGTAAAATTCTAAAACCTATGATTTTAAGTGTATTAAAAAAAAAAAAAAAAAATTACGCACAAAATTTTTTGAATATTTAAAAGTTTCTACTTTTGACAATTTTGGTTCGAAATGTCCACGCAACGAACTTAGCCTTTCTTTTTAGCAACTGCAAAAGTGTTCCAAAGATGAAGTCGATAAGTAAATTTTTACTCAAGTTATCGTGAACTAAAATTTTTCCACAGACAGACAGACAGACATTTTCGTAAAACACAGTTTTTCGGAATCAGGAGGTCTCAGAATGCCGAGAAATGTGGAAATAATAGAAAGTTCAAAATCGTACAAATTTAATACCTTATTATTTGAGATGAGAATGTAAAAATATTTTTTTTTCACAATTTTCAAAAATTCTTAAAACGCAGTAAAACATGAAAAAATCCTAACATTTTAGGTTCGCGTTATATCGAAAAAATTTGTACGTTAAGTTTGTATGATTTTACGTAAATTAAAAAAAAAGTCGCGGAGAACATATTTTTGTAAAATTTCAAAAGTTAGAAATTTTATAAATAATCAAAAGTTTCTATTTTTGTCAATTTTGGTCCAAGATGGTCACTTAACGAATTTCGTATTTATTTTTAGCAACTTCAAAAGAGTTCCAAAGATGAAGTCGACAAGTAAATTTTTACTCAAGTTATCGTAAACTATAATTTCTCTACAGACAGACAGACAGGCAGGCAGGAAGACAGACAGACATTTTCATAAAACACATTTTTTCGGAATCAGGATGTCTCAGAATGGCGAGAAATGTGAAAATAACAAAAAGTTCAAAATCGTACAAATTTTATACCTTATTATTTAAGATGAGAATGTAAACAGAAATTTTTTCATAATTATAAAATATTCTCAAAACACTGTAAAACGTGAAAAGTTTGTATCTTTTTTGGTCCGCGTTATGTTGAAAAGATTTGTACGTAAAGTTTGTATGATTTTATGTGAATAAAAAAAAATATCTGAGAACAAAGTTTTGTAAAATTTTAAAAGTCAGAAATTTTATGAATAGTAATCAAAAGTTTCTATTTTTGCCAATTTTGGTCAAAGATGGCCACATAACGAATTTCGCATTAATTTTTAGCAATTTCAGAAGAGTTCCAAAGATGAAGTCAATAAGTAAATTTTTACTCAAGTTATCGTGAAATAAAAATTTTCCCACAGCTAGACAGACAGACAGACAGGCAGACATTTTCGCAAAACACATTTTTCGGAATCAGGAGAACTCAGAATGTCGAGAAATGTAGAAATAACAAAAAGTTTAAAATCGTACAAATTTTATACCTTATCATTTGAGATGAGAATGTAAAAATCAATTTTTTTCACAAGTTTCAAAAATTCTAAAAATGCTGTAAAACGTTAAAAGATTGTATTTTTTTAGGTTCGCGTTATGTCGAAAAGATTTGTACGTAAAGTTTGTATGATTTTACGTAAATTAAAAAAAATCTCAGAGTACAAATTTTAGTACAATTTTAAAGTTAGAAATTTTATAAATAATCAAAAGTTTCTATTTTTGCCAATTTTGGTACATGATGGCCACCCAACGAATTTCGCATTCATTTTTAACAACTTCACAAGAGTTCCAAAGATGAAGTCGGTAAGTAAATTTTCACTCACGTTATCGTAAACTATAATTTCTCTACAGACAGACAGATAGACAGACAGACAGACAGACAGACAGACAGACAGACAGACGGACTAACAGACATTATCGTAAAACACATTTTTTCGGAATCAGAAGGTCTCAGAATAATATCGAGAAATGTGGAAATAACAAAAAGTTCAAAATCGTACAAATTTAATACCTTATCATTTGAGATGAGAACATAAAAAGCAATTTTTTCAAAATTCTCAAAAATTCTAAAAACGGAGTAAAACGTAAAAAGTTCGTATCTTTTTAGGTTCGCGTTATGTCGAAAAGATTTGTACGTAAAGTTTGTATGATTTTACGTGAATAAAAAAAATATATGAAAACAAATTTTTGTAAAATTTTATGAATAATCAAAAGTTTCTATTTTTGTCAATTTTGGTCCAAGATGGGCATCCAACGAATTTCGCATTCATTTTTAGCAACTTCAAAAGAGTTCCAAAGATGAAGTCAATAAGTAAAATTTTACTCAAGTTATCGTGAACTTAAATTTTTCCACAGACAGACAGACAGATAGACAGACAGACACTTTCCTGAAACAAATTTTTTCGTAATCAGGAAGTGAATACTGAAACCGTCGATAAATGTGGAAATAGTAAAAAGTTCAAAATCGTACAAAATTGATACCTTCTCATTTGAGATGAAAAGGTAAAAAGTAATTTTATCCAAATCTCCGAAAATTCTGAAAATTGTAAATAATTCCTGCAAATTTTCGATTTTCCGTTCAATTTTTTGGCTGTATAATGTGTATTTTTTAGTTTTTAAATTTTCCTACTAGTGACGGAAATAATCACTTTTTAATTCTGTACAAATAATATTAGGAAATTTTTAATCAAAGATATAGAACAGTCAGAACAAGATACTTTTGCAGATTAAATATAAACGTGAAAAATAATTTTCATCTACTTTAACGAAATTTTGAAATGCAACCATGAAAGTGATAATGGGTTAAAATTAGGTGAAGTATTTGACCATCAGATTATTGGGTGAATTTATGAGCATTGTTCACATCCCAATTGACTGAAAGTATCGGGGATCTATTAATCCCCGTGTTTCAATGAACTGTAAATTCGATGAGCTAGAATAATATCAACATTGACTAGCAGTAATCTACCTTGCTGTTATTGTAATTATCAAAATATGCATTAACAAGGTTACTCGTCTGTTTTGGCTAAAAACAGCCCAGAGCCTTGTTGTTGAAAGTCTATTCATTATAGGGTCGAGTGAAAGAGTATAGAGAGGTAGAGAGGCAGCTTCTGATGTTTTAGGTCAGTTTGAAATCTTGTGTGCTTGTCGGTAATTGACAACAAGAGCAAGTAGTTTCCGCCGGCCTACAACCGTTCTTTGCTGCTGGAGGCCGATAGAAACCCCTGTCCTTGTTATCAGCATTTCATTTTTCCCTTCATTATCTTCTTCTCTCGTTCATTATCATCGGTAGTATTATCTTTCCCTCGGTGTGGTTGCCATCGTTATCTGCATCAATATCAACATTATCATCACGACTAACAGCAACATTATGTCCTTTAACTTATTCGCAGAAATTGTTCTTGGCTTGCTCTGCAAAGAAATAAGTATTGAAACCACACTTAAAAAAAGTTTTCTAAGACAATCTTTTTTTCTTTTTTATAAAGACAGTTTTCAGAATATTTTTAATGAATTACCATTCAGAAGTATTTTTATATAATTAAGGAAATGTGATGGAGTATGACGTCACTGGTGTAGAGAAAATTTGTCCGTATAACATTTCTCTTAAAATATTTAATAATTTGGTACGAAATTTGGTCGATTTTAAAAATTCAAAATGTCGGATCGAATACGGCGGACATTTTTTCATAATTGCTTAAAATTGTTATATTGGATCCGCGATTTTGATTTTGATAATCCGACATCTCATTCGTAATCAGCGACCCCGAAAACCCCCGAGTACGAGTTTCAAGCGAATTTAAGCAATTTTGAAAAAATGTCCGCCATATTGAATCCGCCATTTTGAATTTTGAAAATCTGATTTTAGATTCGTAATCAGCGACCCCGAAAATGCCCGAGTAACTATTTTCAAGCGAATCTAAGCAATTTTGAAAAAAATGTCCGCCATATTGAATCCGCTATTTTAAATTTTGAAAATCTAATTTCGGATTCGTAATCAGCGATCCCGAAAACCCCCGAGTAACAAGTTTCAAGCGAATTTAAGCCATTTTAAAAAGAAAGTCTGCGATATTGGATCCGCCATTTTGAATTTTGAAAATCTGATTTTAGATTCGTAATCAGCGACCCCAAGAACTCCGAAGTAACAAGTTTCAAGTGAATTTGAGTAATTTTTAAAAAAATGTCTGCCATAATGCATCCGCCATTTTGAATTTTTAAAATCGGATTTTAGATTCGTAGTCAGCAACCCCGAAAACCCCCGAGTAACAAGTTTCAAGCGAATTTAAGCAATTTTAAAAGAAAGTCCGCCATATTGGATCCGCCATTTTTAATATTGGAAATCTGATTTCAGATTCGTAATCAGCGACCCCAAAAACCCTCGAGAAATAAGTTTCAAGCGAATTTGAGCAATTTTGAAAAACTGTCCGTCATATTGAATTCGTTATTTTGAATTTTGAAAATCTAATTTCAGATTCGTTATCAGCGACCCCGAAAACACCAAAGTATCACGGTTTGAGTGAATTTAAGCAATTTTGAAAAAAGGTCCGTCATAATGGATCCGCCATTTCGAATTTTAAAAATTTGATTTTAGATTCGTTATCAGCAACTCCGAAAACCCCCGAGTAACAAGTTTCAAGCGAATTTCAGCAATTTTAAAAGAAAGTTTGCCATATTGGATCCGCCATTTTTAATATTGAAAATCTAATTTCAGATTCGTAATCAGCGACTCCGAAAACTCTCAAGTTACAAGTTTCAAGTGAATTTAAGCAATTTTGAAAAAATGGCCGTCATATTGGATCCGCCATTTTGAATTTTGAAAATTTTGAAAATGTTACATTGTATTCGTAATTAGCGACCTAAAAATCCTCTGATTAACAATTTTTAACAAAATCTAAATGCAGGATTTCTTAGAAGCACAAAAGGGTTAATATATCCTTGGGAATATGTCTCGGACCCGAGTTTTTTCAAATGTTTGCACAAAATTAATTTTCAAAAAATTTGCTTTTTTTCGAAAATTTTCCAAATTTAATTTTGTGCCAAATTTGAAATATAATTAGGTCAGAGAGACCTTCCTAATGACATTTTAGTTAATTGTACTCAGTTTCGTGAGAAATTATTTAATATCTTAAGAGTAAATTTACGATCAAATTTTGCCTATGCCAGTGACATCATAATCCATCCCATGCCCTTAAGAAGTTTCAGTAAAAATAAAAAATGTTTGATACAAAATTTAATATAAAGCATCTTAAATTAATTTTCAACTGTTTCAAACAAGTTCTAAACAGTTTTGAAAAAATTCTAAACCGATTCGAACTAGTTCTAAACAAGTTGTAAACAGTTCTAAGTGGTTAGGAACTTGTTCTAAACAGTTTTAAATGGTTTGGAACCAGTTATAAAAAGTTTCAAATAATTTTGAATAAACAGCTTCAAACCGCTTAGAACTGTTTTTAACTATTACATAACCGCTTGAAACTAGTCATAAAAATTTTTCAAACCATTTAAAATTGTTTATAATGCGTTCAAAATCGCTTTGGACTAGTTAGAGACAGTTATTAATCAGTTCTAAACAGTTTTAAATTAGATCTAAATATTTCAAAACAAGTTATGAATAATATTAAGCAAGCTTGAAACAGTTCTAAGCGGTTTCGAACTAGTTATAAACAGTTCGAAATTGTTTGAAGTTCTAAACAGTTTTGAACCAGTTCCGAAGAGTTTTTAACAAGTTCTAAACAATTCTCAAAAAATTATAACAAGTTTTAAACAGTTTTAAATAAGTCCGAAACAGTTTGTAACTACTTATAAACAGTTAAATTAGTCCCGAACGGTTTTAAATTGTTTTAAATAATTATAAAATTTTTTGAACTTTTTTATAGACAGTTTCAAACTAGTTTTAGACATTTTAAAACAAGTTATATATAGTACTGAACACGTTAAAAAAATTTCTAAGTGGTTTGGGACTTTTTATACATAGTTGCGAATAGTGTAAAACTAGTTATATTCTCAGTTATTTGAAAACAGTTATAAAAAAGTTACAAACCGCCTTAGACTGGTTACAAGCAGGTTAAAACCACCTAAAACTATTTAGAACGCGTTTGAAACCATTAAAAACTGGTTATAAATAATTTTTAATTAGTTTAATTTTCAAACTACTTCTAAATTTTCTTAAACAAGTTATAAAAAGTATTGAGCAAGTTGAAGTTTGTTCAAAGTGGTTCCAACCTAATTATAAATAGTTATAAATGGTCAAAAATTAATCATAAACACTTTTGAATCGCTTAGAACTATTTAAAACTAGTTTTAAACTACTTAGAATTAGTTATAAAAGTTTAAAGCCACTTTAAACTGTTTATAACAAGTTTAAAACCTCTAAGAACTAATTATAAAGAATTTTGAGCAGTTCTAAATAGTTCCAACCTAGTTCTGGACATTTTTAAACAAGTTGTAAGTTTGTGTCAGTTTTGAAGTAGTTATAAACCAGTTTAAAATAGTTTAAAACAAACTTTACAACGTTGTAAATGTATCTAAAATATAATAAAATTTTTAGTAATTTTAAATTCAAGGGATTTCAAACAAGTTCGCAATCGTATTAAACTAGTTTTTAAAAGTTTCAAGTAATCCTAAATAGTTTTTAATACATTTGTACCACTTCTAACAGCTTTAAACAAGTTTGAAATTGTTTAAAATGATTCAATATGTTTTGAACCAGTGCTAATGAGTTTTACACAAATTCAAAACAATTTTAAACTAGTTATAAACAGTTTTAAACCAGTACCGAAGAGTTTCAAACAAGTTCGAAACAGTTTTGAACTACTTATGAACAATTAAACCAGTTTCAAACAGTTTTAAATAGTTTTAAACAATTCTAAATAGTTTTAAACAATCCAAATTGTTTTAAACCATTTATTTAGACATTTTGTAACTAGTTTAACAGTTTTGAACTAGTTCGAAACAGTTTTAAGTAGTTTTAAATAGTTCTAAACAGTTTTAGTCCATTCCGAAGTGTTTTAAACTAGTTCTGAACAGTTTTAAATAGCTTTAAGCAAACCATAAAAAATTTTCAATTATTTATAACTAGTTAAAAGCAATTTTAAAATCAGTTCTAAACAGTTTTTAAAAATTAAAATAGCTTTAAACAGTTCTGAACAGTTTTGAACTAGTTATTAGTAGTTTTAATCTATTTCTAAGCAGTTTTGAACTAGTTCATAACATTTCTTAGTTTTTTAAAACAGTTTTAAAGACTTCTAAGCAGTCTGAAACTAGTTCTAAATTTTTTTAATCTAAACAGTATTACGTTTTTGGACAATTTTAAGAAATTTTGCATAATGCTAAACAGTTTTAAACCAGTTTTAACCAAATTCTGAACAGTTTTAAGTTAGTTCTAAATACTTTTAAGTTTTCAAAAAAGTTGTGAAAAGATCTAAACAGTTTGACACTATTTTTAAATATTTTGAAATTATTTCCAAACAGTGTTAAATTTTCAAAAGCTTTGAAAAGTTTTGGATTGTTTTAAACGGTTTTAAACAGTTTTAAATAATATACATATAATACATAGTTCATTAAATACAATAATTGTTCGCTTTTAAAGCATTTATTTTGAATCGAAGATTACAGTTGATTGAAGAACAATTCGTACAAGTAGATAATTATCTTAGAATTCATAAAAGTGGGATTTTTTCATAAAGATATGCTTTTACTTTTTCCATTTTCCAAAAATAGGTTTAAACGACTTATTTTTATCTAAAATCCATAAGTTTTTATATTTAAGCAAACATCCGGATACATATATATATATGTGTGTATAACTGTTTTTATCGCCAGGATATCTCGAGAAAAGCTTTAACGGATTTCAATAAAATTTGGATAGCTTATCAAATTCATAAATCTTTAAATTTGGACACAGGGATTTTCGAAAATACCCAATCAGATTTTCAAGCACCTTTTTTTCATTTGAAAATTTCGTTCTTCGAAAACATTTTTTTAAATTCTAGAAATGTAACTTTACAAATAAAAAACGTCTCAATGATCAATATGATAATTTTTTAACAAAATATTTTGATTTTTCTTAGAAAAAGCAATAAATTAATAATATAAAAGTTAATTGGAGAAGCTATTAAAAAAAAAAAGAATTTCAAATGCAAAAAAAAAATGAAAAAACATGGATTATTTTATAAATTTTTTGTACAACGATTTTTTTTCGATGAAAAACATTATTTATTTACATAGAGACGAGTTTATAAGCAATCTAAAAAAATGTTCTACTTTGACAAATAATAAAGGAAGGGAAAAAAAATAACCAACAAAATGTAATATCTGATCATCCACAATACGTACATTCTTAATACAACATATACTGTCGATAAAGTGGTTCGAAATACAAAGCACTTGGCGAACGACGACAATTCCATAAACCTGTCTCTTCTTCAAGATCTTTCTCCACAGATGTTACATGCAAATTGGCTAACAATGGATGCATTTTCACTACGTAGATCGAAAGAACACGTTCTCTCATAGCAATTTCATTCGACAAGAGAAATGCTGTTTATTCCTATTTACAATTATTCGATTAAGATGAAAATAACAAACGAAAAAGGAATTTTTAAATCGCACATTAATGTGCCTTTTACAGATTAAAGTAAACTATTTAAATTAAATTCAAAAAGAATAAATCACGTACTTTTTCCGACAAAATTCAAGTGACTCTATTTGACTTACACTGAAAAAAATAAAAATTCAAACTTAATATCTTAGTCGCTAAAATTAGGATTTTTAATATTTTTAAGATATTACGTTTGAATAACTAGATGCTAAATTTTAATCTCTAATAAATATTCATTTTTCTCATAATGTAAGTTATAAAACTATAATTCGAGTAATACTGGATCATTAGTCAATTATTGTAATTATCGAAAAGTTAATTAATTTAATTTTTCAATTGACAGAAAGTTAACAACCCCTAAAAACCACATAAATAAAAAAATCGAAAAAAATATGAAAAAAATTATACTCAAATTCTAAAATAGTGGAACATACTCAGGAATATGCCTCCTAATTTTTCTAATCGATCACAAAATTTAACAACCTATAAAATAGACTCAATTTATTAACCTATAAAAACTACCCTTGAGAAAAAAATTGAAAATTTTTTTGTAAAACTTACCAATTTCTACAAAAAAATTATAATCTTCTAAAATGGTGAAACATGCTCAGGAATATACCTCCTAATTTTTTAAATTAATTACAAGAATTAAAAGACCTTAAAAACAATCCTTAAGAAAAATGATAGGAAACAAATTTAAACAAAATTACTAAATTCGTCAAAAAAATACTAATCAAGTTTCAAAAAGGTGGAACATACTCAGAAATATGTTCTTTACTTTCTCAAATGGATATCAAACATTATCCACCTTGAAAATCCCTCCCCCAAGTAAAATAATCGATAATAAAATTCAAAAAAATTATCAATTACTAGAAAAAAAATATAATCAACTTCTAAAATGGCGAAAAATAATCAGGAGTATAACTCCTAATTTTTCAAATTATTAACAACAATTAGAAACCCTTAAAACAACCCTTAAAAATAATGTTAAAGAAATTTGGAAAAAAATATTAAATTCCGCAAGAAAATAATGGGAAACAAATTTGAAAAAAATTATTAAATTCGGCAAAAAAATACAAATTAAGTTCCAAAAAGGTGGAACCTACTTAGAAGTATGACCTTTACTTTCTCAAATCAATATCAAACATTATCAACCCTTAAAATCCACACCCAAGTAAAGTAATCAAAAATAAATTTGAAAAAAATTATAATCAACTTCTAAAATGGTAAAAAATAATCAGGAGTATACCCCCTAATTTTTCAAATTAATAAGAAGAGTTAAAAACCCTTAAAACAACCCTTAATAAAAATAATGTGAAAACAATCTGAAAAAAATATCAAATTCCACAAAAAAATACTATTTAAGTTTCAAAAAACTAGAACATACCCAGAAATATGACCTTTATTTCCCAAATTCATATTAAACATTATCAACTTTTTAAATCCAAACCCAAGTAAAATAATCGAAAATAAATTTGAAAAAAATTATTAATTTCCACAAAAAAATTATAATAAACTTCTAAAATAGTGAAACATGCTCAGGTAATGGTAAAAAATAATCAGGAGTATACCCCCTAATTTTTCAAATTAATAAGAAGAGTTAAAAACACTTAAAACAACCCTTAATAAAAATAATGTGAAAACAATCTGAAAAAAATATCAAATTCCACAAAAAAATACTATTTAAGTTTCAAAAAACTAGAACATACCCAGAAATATGACCTTTATTTTCTCAAATTCATATCAAACATTATCAACTTTTTAAATCCAAACCCAAGTAAAATAATCGAAAATAAATTTGACAAAAATTATCAATTTCTACAAAGAAATTATAATTAACTTCTAAAGCGGTAAAAAATGCTTAGGAATATACCCCTTAATTTTTCAAATTAATAAGAAAAATTAAAAACCCTCAAAACAACCCTTAATAAATAAAGGGAAAAAAAATTGAAAAAAAAATTAAATTCAGCAAAAAATAATATTTAAGTTCCAAAAAACTAGAACATATCCAGAAATATGACCTTTATTTTCTCAAATTCATAACAAACATAATCAAACTTTAAAATCCACCCCCAATTAAACTAATCGAAAATAAAGTTGAAAAAAATTATTAATTTCCACAAAAAAATTATAATAAACTTCTAAAATAGTGAAACATGCTCAGGTAATGGTAAAAAATAATCAGGAGTATACCCCCTAATTTTTCAAATTATTAACAACAGTTAAAACTCTTAAAACAACCCTTAAAAAATAATGTGAAAAAAATTTGAAAAAATATTAAATTCCACAAAAAAATACCATTTAAGTTCCAAAAAACTAGAACATATCCAGAAATATGACCTTTATTTTCTCAAATTCATAACAAACATTATCAACCTTTAAAATCCACCCCCAAGTAAAATAATCGAAAATAAATTTGAAAAAAATTATCAATTTCCACAAAAAAATTATAATAAACTTCTAAAATAGTTAAACATGCACTGGAGTATACCTCCTATTTTTTAAAATTAATAAAAAGAATTTAAAACCCCTTAAAACAACCCTTAAGTAAAATAAAGAGAACAAAATTTGACAAAAATTCTTAAATTCTTCAAAAAAATACTAATCAAGTTGAAAAAAAGAGGAACGTACTCATAAGTATGACCTTTATTTTCTCAAATTTATATAAAATATTATCAACCTTTAAAATCCACCCCCCAGTAAAATAATTGAAAATAAATTTGCAAAAAATTATCAATTTCTATACAAAACAATTATTATCAACTTTTAAAATGGTGAAAAATGCTCAGGAGTATATCTCCTATATTTTTAAATTAATTATAAGAATTAAAAAACACTCAAAACAACCCTTAAGTAAAATAAGGAGAAAATAATTTAACCAAAATTCTTAAATTCTTCAAAAAAATACTAATCAAGTTGCAAAAAAGAGGAACGTACTCAGAAGTATGAACTTTATTTTCTTAAATTCATATAAAACATTATCAAATTTTAAAATGCAACCCAAAGTAAAATAATTAAAAATAAATTTGAAAAAAATTATCAATTTTCACAAAAAAATTATAATTAATTTTTAAAGCGGTGAAAAATGCTCAGGAATATACCTCTTAATTTTTTAATAAGAAGAATTAAAAACCCTTAAAACAACCCTTAAAAAAAAATGGGAAAGAAATATGCCCTTTACTTTCTCAAATTGACATTAAACATTATCGACCTTCAAATTCCACCCCCAAGTAAAATAATCGAAAATAATTTTGAAAAAAATTATTGATTCCTACAAAAATTATTTTTGATTACTTTACTTAAGGGTAGTTTTTAGGGGTTAAATTTTTTGTTATCAATTGAAAAAATTAGGGGGTATTTTATTCTTGTGTATGTTCAACCATTTTGGAACTTAAATATAATAATTTTGTAGAAATTGATAATTTCTTTCAAGATTATTTTCAATTATTTTACTAGGTCACTTTAAGGGGTTGATAATTTTTGTTATTAATTTGAAGAAGAAGGGGGCATATTCTTGAGTATGTTCAATCACTTTAGAACTTTCTTACAAGGCCGTAGCCAGGGGGGGTGATAGGGGTGTTTGACCCCCCCCCCCCCCGAAATTTTTTTGACAGCTGTTCAAGTTTTCAAAAAAAAAAAAGGTTATCACTTTGACTGTTTGTTTACAAACACCCCCCCATAAAATTTTTTCTGGCTACGGCCTTGCTTTCTTATAATTTTTTTGTAGAAATTGATAATTTTTTTCAAAATTATTTTTGAGTATTTTACTTGAGGGTGGTTTTTACGGATAGTTAATTGTTGTTATTAATTTTGGAAAGTGGGGTGTATATTCCTGATTATGTTTCACCATTTTAGAACTTGATTAGAATTCTTTGTATAAATTGATCATTTTTTTCAAATTTGTTTTCGATTATTTTTCTTAAGGGTTGCCTTTAAAAGGTTGGTAATGCTTGTCATAAATTTGAAAAGTTGGGGGTATATTCTTTTGTATGTTCAACCATTTTGAAACTTGAATGTAATTTTTATGTAGAATTTAATAATTTCTTTCAAGATTATTTTCAATTATTTTACTATGAGCGCTTTTAAGGGGTTGATAATTTTTGTAATTAATTTGAAACAGTATAATGGCATATTCTTGAGTAAGTTTTACCATTTTTGAACTTGTTTATAATTTTTTTGTAGTAGGGGGCATTTTTCTAAATAGGTTTCAACATTTTAGAACTTAATTAGAATTTTTTGTAGAAATTGATAATTTTTTTCAAATCCTTCTCCGATTATTTTTCTGAAGGGTAATTTTTAGGGGTTGTTAGTTTTCTTTCACGACTTTAGAACTTGAATATAATGTTTTTCTTGAGAAAAATTGTTAGAGGTTGTTAACTTTCAGTCTTCAAAAACTAAATTAATTGACTTTTTGATAATTTATTATAATAATTGATTAATGAATCGGTATAAATGAAATTTAAAATTTTTGTATCAACAGCACGTGATTTATTCTTTTTGAATTTAATTAAATAATCTATTTTAACTCATACAAGTTTTTTTAAATTTATTTGCCAATTTTTCTATTGCGTTATTCTCACGTTTTATGTACGGCGTCACGAAAATACGACACGGTTCACATGTTTTACTTTTTCGTAAGGGATTATCCTCCCGTGAATATTTTATACAATAATAACATTACACTTGTAATAACCATTATTAGATACTTTCAATCAATATCCGTGAATGTTTAATAAGTAAATAGTACGCAAAAAAAAAAAAAAAATGCATAATATTTTAATCATGAAATATCCAATCCTTAATTATTCGATTTTGTAAATTAAACACATTTTCATACTCTTGTGGTATAGGTATTAAATATTCAAAGGATTTTACAGATATTAAAAATTGCAATCTTTTTAACTGTTTTTTGCATAGCTATGCATGAAATTTCCCTCTAGAGAAAATGGCTTTAATGAGATAGACTTTTTCTGCTAAGGTAAGGTCATTCATCTTGATGTGCATAATGTTCGCTTGAGCATCACATACCAGCTGAAAGCCTTCCTTCTTTTTTGTTACATTAAAGCATTTGCGAATATCCCTTTATGAATACAAGACAGGGAAATAAATCAATTATTTCGTTGCTCCGTTTTTCTCTTTATCTGTCTACATATTTTCCTCATTTCTCCCTGACACAATAAAACATTTTTTTTTCTGTTTATTAACCTAACACTAACGAGAAGTGATGGATTTTTTCAGGACGTTCTGTAAAGTACAATAAAGACTGTAATCAACAAATGACTCCATTTTTTGACATGAATTTCAAAACGTTTAGACTGGAATTTATGGAAAAGATTATTTGAAATATAGATATAATGATTTTATTATGAATTTCTAATGAATTTAATGATTAATGAGACATGAAACAATGCGCATTGTGATAAATATTTTATCGATACTGTTATTTGAAGAAGAGAGTAATTTAGGCACATTAACATAGAATCGTGATTGAAAGTAATGAAAAATAACAAAAATTACTGTCAAGTATATTTTTATTTTTATATTTAAGAAAAATAACCTGATAATGAAAAAGGTTAAGAAATTAAAAAAATCACTAGAAAGTTATGAAATACTTGGAAAGTGAAAAAGAAAACTTAAAAATTGTTAAAAAAATGAGAAGAAACTTTTGAAATAACTCGAAAATGAAAAAATTATTTTCAAGTTGGAGAACATGCCGAAGATTGAAATAGTTATAAACTGAAAAAATATTAAAAGAAATAAAAATAATAACTAGAAAAACGAAATATTGATGGATTGTTAAAATATAATAAGCAAATGGAAGTTAGAAGTAATAAATAAGGTAAAATTTCAAAAAAGTGAAAAGCAACTGGAAATAGGAAGAAATAAATAGAAGCTAAGGGAAAAAAATTTTTTAAAGTAGAAAATAAGGAAAAAATCTAAAAAGTGAGTGAATAACTGAAAATAAATAAAAACTAAATAGTGAAGAAAATTACTAGAAGGTTAAAAAGATAACAAGATATAATAGAGAGAAAAAAAGAATAATTACTAGAAAGTGAAAAAGTACCTAAAAATGGAAGAAAATGAATAGAAACTTATAAAAACATGATTATACATTTTTAAAAAATTACTAGGAGATAAAGAAAATAGATAAGTGAAAAAATAATTAAGTGAAAACTACTAAAAAATGTTAATAACTACTAGTCCACTAAAAAAAAAATACAAATAAAATAAAAAAGTATAAAGAGCGAAAAAATGACCAAAAAAGAACAGTAAAAAAATATAATGAAAAAACAATAATTAATAGAAGATAAAAAACATTCAGAATTTAAAATAAATTACTATAAAGTAAACAAATTTTTTAGAAAGTAACTAGAAAATAAAAATAAAACACTAAAATAAAAAAAATTAAAAATCCAAGACAATTGAAAAAACAACTAATAAACGAGAAAAAAATAATAGGAAATAAAAAAAGCAAAATAAGAAATAAGAAGAAAATAAATAAAATCTTTCGAAGAAAGTTAGAAACAAAAAATAATCAAGAAATAAAAAAGGAGGTCAAAAAAGTCAATGTATAAAAAAAAATATAAAAAAAACAACTGAAAAATGTAAGTATTAATAAAATCTTAAAAATACACAAAAGTGGAAAAACTAAAATTATAAGAAACATTAATAAAAAGTAAAAACCAACTAGAAAATTAAAAGAAAAGAAATATACTTCTAAAAAATAGAAATTTAAAAAAATAACTAGGAACTTTAAAAAACATTATAAATTAGTGAATATTCGAAATTAAATTAAAAAAACCTAAAAAATTAATACTTAGTTTAATAAAATACCAAGCAAATGGAAAAAAGAAATAAAAATAAAAAAAACTTCTAGAAAGTAAAAAAATTAACTAAAAATTACTAACAATAAAAAGTAACTCGTGAAAATGAAAATAACTTTTTTTTTAAATAGCCACGATTAAAATAAAAAACATCTTAAAAATTGAGTAAGTAATTAAAATTAAATTAAGGAAAAGAAAAAAACAATAAAAATATAAATAAGTCACTAAAAAGTAAAAAATTACAAGAAAAGGAAAACATTACTGAAAAATAAAAATAACAAACACATATTGAAAAAAATATTCTAAAACAATAAATACAAAAAATTTGGAAAAGTATTAAGAAAATGAACAAAATTGCTAAATAGTTAAAAAATAAGAAATTGAAGGAAAGAACTTAAAAATAGAGATAGTTAACTAGAAAATGAGAAATTGGAGGAAAATGAAAAAAAAATTGGAAAATGAGGAACTGTAGAAAATAATGATAAAAAAAGTAATGAAATTTTTTGATTAAAAGTGAATAGTAGTTTTCAAAAATAATTTGGAAATAATGAAAAAATCTTAACACTAGATAAGTATAATTATAATTTAATAAAACCAAGTAAAGAAAATAAAAATTACTATCAGGGTAAAAAAAATAGCAAGCAGATTATGGAAACGCTAAAAAATATAAAGAATTACTAGAAAGTGAAATTATTATTAGCAAATGAAAAAAATTACTAGAAAAAAGTCCTAGAATTTGAAATAGATTACTATCAATTGAAAAAAATATAAACATAAGAAAAGTAACCAGAAAGTAAAAAAAAATGGATAAAATAACTAAAAAATGAAAGATAAATTAGTGGAAATTAAAAGTAACTAGTAAAGGAAGGAAATAAATAAAAAATTAAGAAAAATTAGACATAAAAAAAATAACCTCAAAATAAAAAAAAAAATCTATAAATGAGTAAATAAATTAGATTAACAACAACTAAAAAATGTATTAGAAAAATAAAATAAATAATATGCAAATGAAAGAAAGAACTAAAGAATAAGAAAAGTTTACTATAAAAGAAAAAATCACAAGAAAAAAAATTAGTCGTCAGATAAAAAATATCAATAAAATGAATATAATGATGATGAAAAATAAAAAAATTACTAGTGAGAAAGAAACTAGATATTATCTCAAAGTATTATTAGAATTAATGTTAGAATAACTAAATTTTGACTTTAAAAACTGTAAGATGTTAAAAAGACCCCCCCCCCCAAAAAAAAAAAATCTAAAAAATAATGAAAGAAAACTAGAGAATTATAAAATTACTAGAAAGGCAGAAACACTAAGAAAGTTTATCAATATGACTGAAAAATGGTTAAAAATTATTGTCAAGTCAAAAATTAACTGTTCAATGAAAGAAATAACTAAAAAGTGTGAAAAAATTACTAAAAAATAACAATATAAATAAAAGGTGAAAAATAACTATAAATTGATAAGAGAGAATATATTATAATATATTACTAAAAAATAAAGAAAAATCGTTGGTTAATGAATAAATAACTAGAGTGTAAGGTAAATATTTAGATTTAAAGAAAAACATCTGATAATTGTGGAAAAATAACTAGAAAAGGAAAATAATGCTAATTATTTAAAACGTCTAGAAATTAAAAAAAGTTATTATAAAGTAGCAATAATAAATAAAAAAAATTAAAAAAATTAAACAGTCAAAGATATAATTAAAAAATGAATGAAATTAATAGAGAGTTAAAAACATAACAAACAAAAAAGTTAAGAACTGAATATTTCTAAAAACTAAAATAATGCCGAGAAGTTGTGAAAGGAAAAAATTACAGAAAAGTGAAAATTGAATTAGAAATTGAAGAAATTGATTAACATGTTTTTAAATTTAATTTTTAAAACCCCTCTCTCTCTCGTTTCTAAAATCAAATAGAAATTGCAAAAAAATTTATTGCGTTGAACCTCGTGATATTTAACCCAGAATCTATAAATCTTCGTATTGCAAGTAACCAATTTGAAATATAACTTGTGTGCTCTAGGCGATGATTAACTGCTAAGAGGAAGTAAACGTCAATTGGCAAAAGTTAAACACCAAGAAGTGACCAAGTGCCTACCAGAAATCCACCTCAATTCTGTTCAACTTCTTCGGAGAAATTAACCTCAATTGAAAAAAGTCGAATGTCCGCCGAACATTTAGGTCATTTCTAGTAATCTCATTGGAGAAAATTGACCCTAATTGTCAAAAATATTCGAAAACGCCTACACAATATTGCAATACATTAAAAAAAAAAAATTAAGAAATTTAGTGCGCACCTAATTCCGTTATCAGGTTCGCCATCCAAGTCTACTTTATCCTTTAAACATGAATGGAAAACAGAGAAAATTACTCACCGAAAAAATTATATAAAATAAAACTAATAAAGGTATAGTTTTGCAGCATCAGAAAAAAAATCTGTGTGTCATGATTTGCTTATCAGTTTTTTTTTTAATTTATACCCTGACTTACCTTCGAGTAGACAAAAGAGGAAACTTCCCGCAGTTCTCGCAGGAAGGCTCCGAAGAATGGCACCACTGGGCATTCTGACATTGCCAGAGCTCGCTCCAGAGCGTGCTCATACTCGGAAGACAGTAGGGCGGAAGAGAGGTATTCTAGGACCGGAAGAGGCTCGTTTACGCTTTGCCAAAAAGGCTTCAACTTGTTAGATCTGCAACAAGCGTTAAAGTGGTCATTAGTAAACAGCTTTCTATTGTCTTGTAAGCACAGATTTAAATAACAATGTAATTTTTGTCATTGAACTTTTTTTTTGTACTCAAGGTATAAGACTTTTTTGGATTATAAAACATAGCCAGTTTATTGCAATGAGCAGTCTTATTTTTATTAAAAATAATAAAGGATCAATAATTAAAAGAGAATTTAAAAAATGGTGAACCAACTTAGCACTTTGAATTTACAAACTAAAATCTTAGTTTGATTTGTAAATAAAAATGTATTTTTATTAAGTACATTTTTGCGCGCTGCACTACA
The DNA here is from genome assembly GCA_037103525.1 of Ganaspis brasiliensis. NCBI lineage: Eukaryota > Metazoa > Arthropoda > Insecta > Hymenoptera > Figitidae > Ganaspis > Ganaspis brasiliensis. The sequence goes on along the minus strand of JAZKLR010000327.1, from coordinate 396,599 downwards.
CGTGTTGGCTACCAAACAAGGAATGACGCGACGAATGATGTGCCGAACGTGTTCAACCTGACGCGACGCCAGCGCCGTGAGAGATCATAATACTAATCGACCTACCGACCGCTGTTGATGTATCGACCGTCGATAATTGACTTTGACCCAAATTCAATTGGTCTCAGCCGCCTCTGTGAGCAGGTAGCGGCAGCTGTTTGCTCGGCTACCTGAAGGACCATAGTAGACCAGTAGTAGCACTCAAAACTTGGAACACGTTTTTCTCGAAAACATGTTTTGGGAGTCAGTGATCACTGTAACTTGAGAACGGCTTTACCGATCAGTTTGAAATTTTAACCACTTATTTTATTTATAATTGTCCGGTATATGGACGAAGGATTTTCTTTTTGGACAGTTACTTTCTTTTTATAGCCGAAAATGTGAGTAGAATTTTGGTCGAAAAACAATTTTTGACTTTCAACATCCGCCATTTTGCGAAAAATCAAAATTCTCCAAATTCCTTTGTCAAAGTACAGCATTATTTCATTAACTAGCGATTCCTTTTTTTCAATTTGATTTTAGATGATCCTGTCAAGAAATAGCGTAATCACGGCGAAACCATTTTTTTCAGGGGCTCACTCAAATGTTGTGTCATTCACCTGTTTCTTCATATTTACTTCTTATAATTTCAGAATATTTTCTTGAAATATTTAAAAAGTGCTTTGTTTTACGTCTGGGTAAATATTTATATTATCTTGAAATATTTATATTTCATGTGAAAAAAGATTTGTTATTAATTTTTTTAATGTGTGGTAACCCCTGAAATTGTTTTTAGTGCATAGGTGTCAAAATTTTAAATTATACGCAGAGAAGCAAAAGTGCCCGATTAAACAGACTTTTTTTTTTTTTTTAATATAGGCCGGGAACAATTGTAAGACTTACTGTATTTCTAAAATACTTTTAAAATATCATTCAAACCGTTTTAATTTTCTTTTCCTTGCTTGTCAATTTCGTAAATTATAATTTAGATTTGGAAAGTGTATAATGACGCAAGATGACCTGACACGAAGGTATAAATATAAGATCCGTTTTTAGAGGCAGTCTCACTTGAGGAAACTTAATTTTATATTTAGGATATGCCATGCATTATGACCTCGTAAATTATTAAATGGGTTTACAATTAATTTTCTATTTTTGTAGAAGTGCATCTCGGCGGTCCTAGCAACACATTGGAGAATATTTGTCTACGGAAAAAAAAAGAAAGGCGAGATATACAGTCAAAATAAAGCAGAGAATTTTGAATATAGACGAGAATTATTGGAAATGAATGTAGAATTTAAATAAACGGGATATGTAGCAGTATATGTAGAATAGCTTTATGACGAAGACGTGAGTTTTTGTTTGGGTGTTTGAACGAGGAAAAATAACAAATGACATAAAATTCTTTAAAAAATCGTTTGTTAATAAACTATTAATTAAAATGATTTAAAACGGAACGGAAATATGGAATCATTTGGAAATTAGCTGTTTTAAATGATAATCTGACAATAGAGAATGGGATTAATGTTGTAGATGAATTTGATTCTCCTTCTGCAACATTTGGAATGGTAACAGAATCACGTGCATACAAATTCTCATATCATTCAGGTTGGAATTAATTCGATATTAAACGAATTTAAATGGAAGAAAGACTTTTTTAAAATGTGTACTTTATTTTTCAACAGGGATCACTTATAATTATAAAATATGAAGGATCTTCCTGGATCAGAATAAGATACCCGTCAATATATGACGAAATATGTAAAGTAATCTAATGCTTTACTGCTCAATATTCGGGAACTAATATACATTCGACACGTATCAAGAATACATTATGTGCGCAGCAATAGCTTTCTCATAATCGATATACCATTCATATTGCGTGCTGCGTAGGCGAAAAATGTCCCATTCGGAAAATATATGAACCTACCGTGGAAAGGGCATTTTCACACTTTCACAAATCAAAAGCAAAGCAAAATAAAAATTGGATTTTTCGCATTAAACACATACCATTCTTGTAATGCTTCTTCGAGAGCTTGAAAACTTGGCGTATTATTCAGCTTGAATATTGATCTTAAATTCTAGAACATCTCTTATTCGCATTTTCTTGCAAATTAAGTGTACTTAGGCGAAATTTATTCCCTACAGCTGAGAACTATTAGACAAAATTTTAATAAATCCTTTCAGTATTTTCGCTTTGTTGTCTCTTTTAATAATATATAGAATCAAAAGTTATTAGGGGATTGTTTGATACATGGTTTTTGAAAGTTTTTCGACCTACCGTATGCCATATTACTGGCATTGATTACTTAATCTGAATGCGTACTAATTCTGTTAGAATAAGGTTTTCTGAATCAATGTACTGGTGATCATGTTTCAAAACACGGGTCATTTTTATCAACTCAGTTACAAGGGTAATGAACACATCGACTCAAGACGTTTTTGGGTGACTTTTTGGCACATTTGGGATGTTGGTTCTGATTGTTCCCCTTGGTCAGAGTCAGAAACTTAAGGACTTTTAGGAGCTTACGATTCTTAACAGAATACCCTAACTGTTTAGAATTCAAATGATACAAATTGTCAGAATAAGCACATGCTGTCTATGAATTCGCATAGAGGACCCAAGATGACGTAGCTAATTGGAGCTTAGACCTCAAGAAAAATACCCAACTTTTGAATGAAACTTTTAAAAACCAGTTGGCTTCGTTTCGAATTTTGAACCGGACACCTCAACTGTTTAGAATACCTATGATACAAATTCTCAAAAGTGCATCTTCTTTATATTGACTAATTCTCATAGAGGACGCAATATGAAGTTGTTAATTGGAGTCAAAAGATCAAGAAGAAAACTCAACTTTTAAAAACCAGTCGGCTTTTGGGATGATTAGGATTTTTAACAGGATATCCCAACTATTTATAAGTTCTATGATGCAAACCATCAGAACTGCATATCCTTTGCTGGATGACCTATTTGAAGGACCCAACATGAAGTTGCTAATTGGCGTCAGAACATCAAGAAGAAAACTCAACTTTTAAAAACCTGTCGGCTTTTGGGATGAATATGATTTTTAACAGGATATCCTAACAGTTTAGAAGTCCTATGATGCAAACTATGATGAGTGCATATCCTTTGCTGGATAACCTATATGGAGAATCCTACACAAAGTCGCCAACTGGAGTCAAAACATCAAGAAGAAAACTCAACTTTTAAAAACCTGTCGGCTTTTGGGATGATTATGATTTTCAACAGGACATCCCAACTGTTTATAAGTTCTATGATGCAAACCATCAGAACTGCATATCATTTGCTGGATGACCTATATGGAGGACCCAACATGAAGTTGCTAATTGGAGTCAGAACATCAAGAAGAAAACTCAACTTTTAAAAACCTGTCGGCTTTTGCGATGATCAGGATATTTAACAGGATATTCCAACTGTTTAGAAGTCCTATGATGCAAACTATCGTGAGTGCATATCCTTTGCTGGCTAACCTATATGGAGAATCCTATACAAAGTTGTCAATTGAAGTTAAAATACTCAATGTAGGTACCCACCTCAATCCTTTTCAGTTACAAGTATGGACGCTTTGGATACTGAACAACATACGCTAACTATTTAAAATACCTATGATACATATTTTAAATCTATTATTGTGAGATAGATCCTGTCGAAACTACGTTGGTCAATGGATGACTGGAAACCACGACACAAATATGGCAACGTTGACAGCTTCGAAATTCGAATCGGCGAGTTCCACACTTCGAATTCACCAACAATCCACGAAGTCCGTTTAATTATATTCGGGAGACTTTTACCAGGTGCTAGACAGGGATGCTAACCGCACTCTGTGGCAAAAATCCTGTCGCTTACGTCTTCGTCGTTTGCCATTGTAACTCAGGTTTGCTTCTTATTTTGGGCGTCTCTGAATTTATTGACTCGTCTGAAAGCCTAAGCTGCAAAACAATTAGTTCAGGGGTTACCCAGCAGGGAACTAGTCCATTTGCGTTGTGCATGTGATTAGGAGTGTTTTCTCTATTGGTCTTGTGTATGGCGCCTTAGCTTTAACTTATCAGCATTGAGTCTGTTGATTTTTATTAACCACGTAGGTTCTCCTTGGCGCTAGGGTGCAGCTCTTCGAGCTATCTTGGTGATACAGTTCAAGGAGGCGTGCTCCTTATGCACTCTCAGTGACCATAGGTATGGGAAACATACAATGAGGTCATTGGAGTTAGAAACTCAAGAAAGGTACCCACTCCTTTTAATAATAATCATTTGCAATCTTTATTTTTAAACGTCAGTTTGCTTTTGGGACGCTTGATTTATTGCTCATGGCACCTAAACGCGTCTCGATAGAATCCTAGGGAACTAGAACCTTTGCAAGTGTTTCAGGCCGAGAAGAATAGTATAAAGTGTTGCCCAGACCACTATAACAAGAAGAAGAAGAAAATTTATCTTAGATTGCTAACAAAGTGGAAGCAATTGGGCTACATGAGTAATTTAAATCAGTAGGCTGAACAACGGCTGTTGGTCAGTAATACCAAAACGTACATCCGAAGCTTATCATTAGGTTCATTTTCAAAACTTCCTTATCTTGAGGTAGATCGCGTAATCAGTGTCAGTATTGCATTAGTATTGACATCAAAAGTTTACAAAGAAAATGTCAGACTGTTGTAATCTTCCAGAACATCGTCAACTGAGCGGTAAGCCCTACTTTTAACTTTTATTTAAATGAAAAATTATCAGTGGAGTCGGATTTCCGACTAAATAGGTGTTTGGTGTTAGGGTAAAGATAACCACGTAATATAAAAATTCTAATTCAGTTATTGATCCTTTTTGCTTACTACCAACAAGAATTTCCTGCTCTCTGTTAAACAATCGTTTAGAATTAAATTTAAATCAAATTAAAAGTATTTAACTTCAGACGACATTATCACAAAATACCTATTCAATTTTAAACTAATTGAATATTTTTATTTTCTATTTTAAAGTATCTCAGAACTCCAAATTCCGAAGGAAAATTGCTTTTCGTTTTTACTTCCAAACAATTAATTTTAATGCCCTGCGACTGGAGAATGCCGCAGTTAAAAAAGTTTCAAGCTTTTAGGTATTCATATCTCATTTCCAATTTGATTACTTGAAATGATTCAAATTTTCTTCTGAATTTTTTATGTTGACTGAGCTTACTTATTAAATAAATTACATAAAACTCAATGCTTTTTTAAAATGATAAATTTAGCAATATTTATAAATTAATTGTTAATTAAAATACAAAAATAAAGTTTGCATTTAAAAATAAATAATTTTGTTTTTTTCGCAGATTAAAAGAGTTCTTAATATTAGTTTAATCTTTTATTCGATAATAAACTAACAGCAATGTTTTCATGTTTAATATAATGTAATCGATAAAAACAATTTTGCTGAATATTAAATTTTAACTTATTTATTAACAATATTCTATTTGCCAAATAAGGCATTTTATCCAACTCACTCTGTTGAGTCAACATTAAAATAAACATACTGCAATTGACAAAATAATCATGATCTCCAATATATTTTGTGTGTGCACGATTCTAGAGTTTACAATGTTTATAAAATTATCTCTATAATTTAAATTTCTATAAACTTTTCATTGGAGATAGATCTTGCGCAGTGGAGAAGTCTTAAACTTGAGCATGCGCAGTAGAGAAAAATCGAACTAGCGCATGCGCAGTAGTTTCCTTGAAGAATAAAACATGCGCAGTAGTAAAAGGTCGAACTAGCACATGCGCAGTAGTTCCAGTTAAGAATAAAACATGCGCACTAGAAAAAAATCGAACTAATATATGCGCAGTAACAAACTTCTGACCCTAAATATGCGCAGTAAAAATTAATCATTAGAGAAATACAAATCGAAAATCCAGTAAAGCTAAAAAAATAAAATTATTATAAATTTCACGAAATGTGAACATTTATAAGTGACTCAAAGAGAAGTTATGATACGAGCAGTCGTTACCCAGCAAGAAAAGTGTTGTTCCAGTAAATAAACACATAAAAATAAACCAATCTCTTTTCTATTTTAATTTGCATAACTTCTAGTAGTTTAGCATTGATTTTAAAACAAATTGTCAAGGATTATTGATTATTGATTTATTAAAAATAGAATTGAAGTGATTTAGTTATGAATTTAAAATTTTTCTAAGGTTCACCTTATGCTCTGAGTATTTTTCACAAATGTGTACGTAATCTCAGACCTAGTTCACGAGTTTGACTCTACAAAGAGACGAGAAAAAGATAGATACGCGACCGTTATTTTCTCATCCACGTGCCCACGGTGCAGCTTTTACGGTCGGCAGTAAAAAGCACTTTATTTTCACTGTTCGTTTTAGAAGACGATATAGGTTCCGGATCTACTCGGCACTTATGGCCTGGTTCGAACCTAATGCAACCCACGTCCTCTGTTAGGCTATCTTCAAAATATAAATAAATTCGTAACCACATGCAATAGTCCCGATAAAAATTGCAACAGTTCAAATAAACAATTTTCAGGCAGAAAGTTAGGAAAAACGGTTTTTTTCACATTTAAGTAAATGTCTCAATTATCTACACTCAACGAGAACCGAAAAAATGAAAAAAAAAAGTTTAAAATTAATTTTCTTTAGAAAATTTCGTTCACCTATTACTTTTATTGAGACTAATATCATTTTATGTGTTACCATCATTTTTTAATACAGTATTTCTACCCTGAATCTTTAAAAGAATGTTAAGATAAGAAGAATAAAAGTTTTTTTTTTTTTTTTTTTTGAAGTACATTATCATAAATTTAGTGATGGATGTATGGAAAAAGCGATTAGGGTGATAGTCCCTCTTACGAGATTTTAAGAATACCATTAAAATATAAAAGCTTTTCCCTATTTAGTACTAAAGGATGAGGGTTTATTTTATGGCTTTGCTCCTTTATAAAAAATATCGAATTCTGATAGACAAATTATTGTAGATTCAATAAACGAAAAAATTTATTTTGACGAGCATAAAAAGTAGTAAAAAATTGAAGATAAATTAGCCATGGATGAAATTTTTCTTTTTTTTTAAATTACTTACTTATCAATAGAAGACTGAATTAATAGAAGTTTAACAGCATTTTAAAGTGAAATTGATTTAAAAGTTACGAGAGTATAAGAAAAGGAAGAAAAAACACCCTAGAAAATGTAAGAATAACAAAATTAAACAAAAGCTACTAGAAGTAAGGAAAAATAAAAAAAAATAAAAACTCTGCGAGAAAGTAAAATAATTAACTATAATGTTATTAACTTTTACTGTTTAATTTTTTCGAATATTTATTTACTATGTGTATACTGATAAGGAAATTAAATATTTCGAAACATGTTGTCGTTTATTAATAATAAATAATTTTTGAAGTTATTTTTTGATATACTTGTTATAAGGCCTCGTAAAAAATTTAAATTACGAACTGTAAAAATTATCTACTAAAAATTTTTGACATTTAGCAATTTGTTATCTCGTAAACTAACATTGATATTTTACTTGATAATAGCCATTACGAAAAAGTAAAAAATGTGAACGCGCACGTGACGTAGTTTACGTGACGTTTTTTCCCGACGCCATACATAATACGTCAGAATAATGCCACAGAAAAATCGCTAAACAAAAGCGTCACAGCTCAGAAATTGTTAGGTTTAAAGAAATAAAACTTTTAGGTTAGAGTACATTATTTAAATTAAAAAAAAAAAAAAAAAATCACGTGTTTTTCAGCACCAAATTCAAGTGACTATATTTTACTTACATTAAGAAAAATAAAAATTCAAACCTAATATCTTAGTCATTAAAATTAATATTTTTAATATCTAAAGTATTACGTTTGAATATTTAGACACTAAATTTTAAACTCCGTGAATATACATTTTTCTCATAGCGTAAGTTGAAAATTTGTAATTTCAGTAATACTGATTCATTAATTAATTATTATAATTATCAGAAAGTTAATTAAATTAATTTTTCAATTGACCAGAAGTTAACAACTCCGGCCCTAAAAACCACCTATAATTAGAAAAAAACGAAAAGCATTATGAAAAAAAATTATACCCAAATTCTAAAATGGTAAGACATAGACAAGAATATACCTCCTAATTTTTCTAATAGATAGGAAAATTTAACAACCCCTAAAAATTACCCTACAAAAATAAGCGGGGACAATTTTTTTAAACTTACCAATTTCTACAAAAATATTCTAATTAATTTCTAACATGGTGAAACATGCTGAAGAATATACCCCCTTATTTTTAAAATTAATAACAAGAATTCAACACCCTCAAAAACAACCCTTAAAAAAAATGTGAAAAAAATTTGAAAAAAATTATTAAATTCGACAAAAAAACCTAATCAAGTTCCAAACAGGTGTAACTTACTTAGGAATATGCCCTTTAATTTCTCAAATTGATATTAAACATCAACCATTCAAATCTACCCCCAAGTAAAATATTCCAAAATAATTTTGAAAAAAATGATCAATTCCTAGAAAAAAATTCTATTTAAGTTCCAAAATGGTAAAACACACTCAAGAATACGCCACCTTATTTTTCAAATTAATAACAAGAATTAACAACCCATTAAAACCATTCGTTTTTTAATTAATTTACTTAAGGGTCGATTTTTAGGGTTAATATTTCTTGTCGCTAATTTAAAAAATTAGAGGGTATATTACTCACATATTTTCCCATTTTAGAACTTCTTTATATTTATTTTGTGAAAATTAATTTTTTTTTTCAAAATTAGATTCGATTATTTTATTTAGGGGTTGTTTTTAAAAGTTTTTAATTCTTGCTATCACTTAGAAAAAGTAGGGGGCATATACCTGAGTAGGGTTTACCATTTTAGAACTTGCTTATAGTTGTTTTGTAGAAATTAATATTTTTTTTGAAAATTATTTTTGATTTTTTAACTTAGGGGTTGTTTTTAGGTGTTTTTTAATTCTTGCTATCATTTAGAAAAAGTAGGGGGCATATTCCTGAGTAGGGTTTACCATTTCAGAACTTGTTTATATTTATTTTGTAGAAATTATTTTTTTCCAAAATTATATTCGATTACTTTACTTAGGGGTTGTTTTTAGGGGTTTTTAATTCTTGCTATTCTTTAGAAAAAGTAGGGGGCATATTCCTGAGTAGGGTTTATTACTTTAGAACTTGTTTATAGTTGATTGGAAAAAATGAATATTTATTTTGAAAATTATTTTCGATTATTTTACTTAGAGGTTGTTTTTAGGGGTTTTTAATTCTTGCTATCGTTTAGAAAAAGTAGAGGCATATTCCTGAGTGGCGTTTACCATTTCAGAACATGTTTATATTTATTTTGTAGAAATTATTTTTTTTTTTTAAATTATATTCGATTATTCTAGTTAGGGGTTGTTTTTAGGGGTTTTTAATTTTTGCTATCTTTTAGAAAAAGTAGGTGGCATATTCCTGAGTAGGATTTACTATTTTAGAACTTGTTTATAGTTGATTTGTAGAAATTAATATTTTTTTAAAAATTATCTTCGATTATTTTACTTAGGGGTTGTTTTTAGGGGTTTTTAATTCTTGTTATCACTTAGAAAAAGTAGGGGGCATATTCCTGAGTATGGTTTACCATTTTAGAACTTGCTTATAGTTGTTTTGTAGAAATTAATAATTTTTTTGAAAATTATTTTTGATTTTTTAACTTAGGGTTGTTTTTAGGTGTCTTTAATTTTTGCTATCATTTTAAAAAGGTAGGGGGCATATTCCTGAGTAGGGTTTACCATTTCAGAACTTGTTTATATTTATTTTGTAGAAATTATTTTTTTTTTTAATTATATTCGATTATTCTAGTTAGGGGTTGTTTTTAGGGGTTTTTAATTCTTGCTATTCTTTAAAAAAAGTAGGGGGCATATTCCTGAGTAGAGTTTATTACTTTAGAACTTGTTTATAGTTGTTTGGAAAAAATGAATATTTATTTTCAAAATTATTTTTGATTATTTTACTTAGGGGTTGTTTTTAGTGGTTTTTAATTCTTGCTATCATTTAGAAAAAGTAGGGGGCATATTCCTGAGTAGCGTTTACCATTTTAGAACTTGCTTATAGTTGTTTTGTAGAAATTAATATTTTTTTTGAAAATTATTTTTGATTTTTTAACTTAGGGGTTGTTTTTAGGTGTTTTTTAATTCTTGCTATCATTTAGAAAAACTAGGGGCATATTCCTGAGTAGGGTTTACCATTTCAGAACTTGTTTATATTTATTTTGTAGAAATTATTTTTTTCCAAAATTATATTCGATTATTTTACTTAGGGGTTGTTTTTAGGTGTTTTTAATTTTTGATATCTTTTAGAAAAAGTATGGGGCATATTCCTGAGTAGGGTTTATTACTTTAGAACTTGTTTATAGTTGTTTGAAAAAAATGAATATTTATTTTCAAAATTATTTTCGATTATTTTACTTAGGGGTTGTTTTTAGGGGTTTTTAATTTTTGCTATTCCTTAGAAAAATTAGAGGGCATATTTCTGAGTATGGTTTACCATTTTAGAACTTGTTTATATTTATTTGGTAGAAATTGATTTTTTTTTAAAATTATATTCGTTTATTCTACTTAAGGGTTGCTTTTAGGGGATTTTAATTTTTGATATCATTTAGAAAAAGTAATGGGTATATTCGTGAGTATAATTTACCTTTCAGAACTTGATTTGAATTTTTTTGTAGAAATTGATCATTTTTTTTTAAATTTCTTTTAGATTATGTTTCTTAAGGGTTGTCTTTAAAAAGTTGTTAATTCTTGTCAACAATTTGAAAAATTAGGGGTTATATTACTAAGTACGTTTCGATATTTTGGAACTTGTTTATATTTATTTTGTAGAAATTAATATATTTTTTTAAAATTATATTCGATTATTCTACTATTGGTTTTTTTAAGGGTTTCTAATTCTTGAGATCATTTAGAAAAAGTAGGGGGCATAATCTTTAAGTAGATGTCCCCATTTTAGAACTTGATTAGAAATTTGTTTCAGAAATTTATATTTTCAAAATTTTTTTTTCGAATATTTTTCTTAAGGGATGTTTTTAGGGGTTGCTAGTTTATTTTAATGATTTTAAAACTTTAATATAATTTTTTCTTTAAAATTGATAATTTTTGTCGTATTTACTTTCTATTTTTTAGGTGTGATTTTTAGGAGTTGTTAACTTTCAGTCTTCAGAAATTAAATTAATTGACTTCTTGATAATTATAATAATTAATTAATTAATCAGTATCCCTGAAATTTAAAATTTTTGTATCTAAGTTAAATAGAGTCATTTAAATTCGGTGTGAAAAAGCAAGTGATTTTTTTTTTTAATTTAATTTAAATAATTTACTTTAACTCACAAGTTTTTTTAATTTTTTGGCGATTTTTCTGTCGCGATATTCTGAAGTTTTATGTATAACGTCGCGTAAAAAAATGTCACGTAAAATACGACACGCGCGCATGACATATGGTTCACATGTTTTTCTTTTTCGCAAGGAAGACTTTTCAGAACAAAAATTTTCTGGAAAAAATAGAAAATATAAAAATGTTTTTGGACTTAAGGTGATTTACTTTTAATTAAAGTTTATAATAATTAGAGAATTTAAGCGTTTTTGCAATTTTTTCCAGGAAAAAAATTAAAATTTTGTATCATCTTGCTTAATTCCAAATTCCTAAAATATCTTAAACTTGTAATTATTTCTACTTTTTCGGAAAATGGAATTATTAACTTTTGAAAAAGTGCTCCTCATTTTTAAAAAAATATCAAATGTATTCACACTTTTTCATTAATTTTAAATGGACAAAAAACAAAAAAACAAAAAAAAATTAAAATCAACTGAAATTTGAAAAAAAGTAAATCTTTGAAACAACTGGAATTTTGTCAATAAAGTTCACACACACTCTTACTTGACGTTGTATTTGTGCGGTTTAATAATGCGAATCACGTGGGTCACACTCCAAAAATATCCCAAGCGAAATGGAAAAAGAGAAATATCAGCTCCATGCTTATGGCTTGAACAGAATGCGATAAAACCGAAAATCGATTGAAAATGTGCTTCATTAATGTGATTTGTAATCACAGATAGCGTTGTCGAAACGATTCTCAAGACCATTTGTCGGAATCGATAATAATAGTCTGAGACCAAGTAAAGTAATTAAACAGAAAAAAAAAAAGAAAAAACCATTAAGATTTCGATAATGACTCGTGTTCACCAACTTTAAAACATCTTTAATTCTTTTATAAGTGCTCTATATTATCACATTCTTAAAAGTCGTTATCTTAATATTATGGATATTTTAACACTAATCTGAATTCGTTAAATTGTGAGAAAGAAAGATACTGTATTAATTTTTATTTTATTTTCGTACTTTAAACTTCTTTCTAGTTATATTTCTTACTTCTTTTTAGTAATTTTGTCATTATACAAAATTTATTTATCCTTTAGTTACAAATTTTAGAAAACAAGATTCTTTTACTTTTCGTTTATATTTTTCTTCATTTGTAAAAGCTTTTAGTTATTTTATTCAATTTGTAAATATTTTTTTGTCATTTTCTAGTTTTTTTCGGTAACTTCTAGTTATTTATTCATATTTATGTTGTTCTGTAGTTTCTAGTTACTTTTTAAAAATTCTAGTAATTTTTAAACCAATTTCTAGTTATTTTGGAACATTACTTGAGTATTTTACCATTAAGAAGTTATTAACGTTATTTTCTGGTTACTAGATTTTTTCTAGTTATTTTTTGACATACTAGTAATTTTTTAAATACTTCCAATAATAATTATTAAACATTTGGGTTTATTTAAGTTTCTAGGTTATCTTCCCCTTTTCATTATTGAAGATATTTACATTCTCTAGTTCTTTATTTCGAAATTTAGTAACTTTTTTACTTTTTTACTTTGATTTTTTTACTTTCTTGTTATTGTTTTTTAATCTCTAGATATTTTTCACTTTTCAGTTATTTTTTCATGTTTCGCTTTCTAGTTATTTTAAAATTTTCTAGTCATTTTTGGCACTTCAATTAAAATTTTGTTACTAAATATGTTTGAAACTTTTCAGTTACATTACTTAAATTTCTAGGTGTTTTCAAAATTTTTAGAAATTTTTTTAATTCATTCATTCTATCCACACCTGATTTTTGTCACTAGATATTTTTTTCTTTTAAAATTTTAAATCGTATTTCACCTTTTTAAAATGTTCTCAAATTTAAAATTTTAATTTTTTAATTTTTTATTTTAAATTTAATTTTTTTTTTAAATTTTTTAAATTTAAAATTTTTTTATTTTTATTTTTTTTTTCTTAATTATTCTAATTGTTTTTAAATTGATCCCGTAAATCCTAAATTTACCTTATAATTTTTTTTAGTTTTCTCATTCACTTTTTCAATTTTAATTATTTTTGCATTGACATTAAATCATTTTTAATTATTTATTCCTTAATATTTTATACTTTTCATCGCAAATAAAATGTATTTTTTTTAACTTACCATTATTTTTGCTATTTTGCAATTATTATTTTCAATTGACAATAATTTTTATAATTTCTCAATTAATTTACTAAACTTTCAAATATATATCTCAATTTTTAATTCTTTTGTTTAATTTTTATTTCTTTTTATTATATTGCAATTATTTTTCCATCTTTTAATATTTTCAATATTTTTCAATTAATTTCTAAAATTTTTAGTTATTATCTCACGTTTAAATTATTGTATTTAATTTTCAATTATTTAAAAGATTTTTCAATTATTTCCTTTTGCTTAAAAATAAATTCTGTAATTTTATATTATTTTCTCCGATTTTTAATTATTTTCATTCTTTTGGCATAATTTTCAAAAATTTTCAAAAATTTTCTAAAATTTCAATTGTTATTTTCATTACTTTTTGATTATTTCTGCGATTTTTTAATAATTCTGAGAATTATTCTCTTTAATTAAAATTTTTAAGTAATTTTATAATTATATACATATTATCTTTTTTCAAACATAAATTCTATGATTTTTAAAATTATTTTACTCAAATTTTATTTACTGTTTCATTCTTTTATGTTTAAATTATTTTCATCATAAATTTAAATTATTTTTCTCAATCTTAAATTATTATTTTCATCATATTTTAATAATTTTTCAATTATTTTCCTTCATTGTTAATTATTATTCTCATTGTCTAAAATTATTTTCTAGAATTTTTTAAATATTTTTCTAAAATTTCAATTATTTTCTTCAATTTTTAATTATTTTCAATTTTGTTTTCATAAATTCCAAATTTTTTTATTAACTATCTCAAAGTTCATTTATTTTCAGCTTTCTCTAATTCTTGTCTCCAATTTTTAGTTATTCTCATTTTTTAAAATTGGTTTCTAAGATCTTCATGTATTTTTCTCAAATTTCAATTATTTTATTTTTATTTAAAAGAAAATTCTGTTATTTTTTTAAATTATTTAAATCAAATGTGATTTATTTTTTACAACTTATCATTGTTTTTATCATAGTTTAATGGTTTTCTTCAAGTTTCAAATAAAAAACTCATTTTTCAATTATTTTCTCAATCTTTTAATATTTTTAATATATTTCAAAATTTCTTAAATTTTCACTTATTATCTAAAATTTTGAATATTGTCTTCAATTTTTAATTTTTTAAACTGTTTTTCAATTATTTTCTTTTGCTTAAAAACAAATTGTGTAATTTTACATTATTTTCTCTTCTTTTGGCATAATTTTTAAAATTTTCTTTAATTAAAATTTTATAGTAATTTTGTAATTATTTTCCTTTTTTAAACATATATTCTACGATTTTTTTAATTATTTCTCTCAAATTTTATATAATGTTTTCAATCATTCATATTTAAATTATTTTCTTCATAAATTTCAATTAATTTTAGCATATTTGAATTATTTTTCAATTTTGAATTTATTTTATCATTTTTTAATTATTTTCCTCTGTTGTTAATTATTATTATTCTCATTTTCTAAAATTGATTTCTAAAAGTTTTAAGTATGTTTCTAAAATTTATTAACAATAGAATAATTTTTGACACTTTTAGTTGATTTTCATACTTAAAAATATTCTCAAACTTTCTATATTTTCACTTATTTTCTACTTATGTTTCTTTAATATTTTCTAGTTATTTTTTCAACTTCTAGTAATAATATTTCTATACTTTTTAGTTACTCTTGTCTAATATCAACATTTTCTAATTATTTCTTCAAATTTAAGATTCATTTTCAAGATTTAAGATTTATATTTCCAAGTTATTTTATTTCTAGGTATTTTCAAATAATTTCTAGTAATTTTCATTGCCTTCTAGCTTTTTGTTACTTTCTATTATTTTATCCTTACTTCTTAGTTAATTTAACTTAAATTCATTTCTAGTGATGTTTATTGCCATCTATATAGTTACTTTAATACTTTCTTATTACACTTTAATTACTTTTTTCATTTTCCTGATATTTATTTTCAGCTTTTCCAGTAATTTTCTACACTTTAGATAAATATATTTTTTTCAATTACTCTATCATTTTTCAGTTACTTTTTCACTTTCCAGTTTTTTTTTAACTTTCAGTAATTTTTTTCTTTCCAGTAGTTTTCCTCAGCCTCTAATAATTTTGTCCTTTCCAGTAATTTTAATTAATTCAAAAATAATTTTAATTACTTCATACTTTTTGCATCAATTTGAAATTGACAAATTAAGTTACTTTTGATTCTTCTCGACAAATTTGAAAAAAGTCGTGTAAAGTTATGTTAGCACTTTATCATTGTCTAGAGTCAAAAATATTGTAAAACGTAAATGAAAGCTTTCATTCTATCAGAATGCCCTTAAACGGGTATGACAGTAGGTCAAAAGCAGACCATGGGGAGCTTGCTGAATATTATGAATTTTTCATTACTAACTGTTGCAAGGAAGTTATATATATATATATATATATATATATATATATATATGTTTTTCTCTACTTTTACTTTACAAATAATAAACGAAAAGGTGTCAAAAGGAGAAACTCAGTGGGAAACAGGTGGTCAAGTGACTGAAGAAGTGACATAAGTACAAATTGAGAGAGAAACATCTTGCAGGAAGTTGAGGATAAAGTTTCCTGGAAAATTATCTTACGACATTTATTATTTTACGTCCACAAAATTCAACTGAAAAATTTTTCTTCAAAGCTCTTTCATCTTTTTTTTTTTAGAAAAACAGAAAAATTAATTAGATACAATTTATCTTGTTCTGTTTTTCAATTTCGAGTTTTTCTTGGTCAATAATTTTTAGATTTAAATTTAACTTTAGATAAATATATAATATATTTTTCATCCTCTAGTAGCATTAAAATTATTTTATTACACTAGTGTATTAAAATTGATTTTTACACCCTAGAGTATTAAACCTTATTTTTACACCCTAGTGTGTATAAACTAATTTTTACACCCTAGTGTACTATATAAGTTTTAATTTTACCCTCCTCTTTACGAAATATCGATTTGGATATTTATTTGAAACAGAAAAAAATCCTACCTCAATTTTCTGTTTATTAATACACGTTTCTAAAAAAAAAAATGTCAGCTTTCTGTTAAGAATCTTAAAGAGTTTTTTTTAAAGTTTTTTTCAAGCGAATAAAAGAAATTATTAGATCAAGCTTTTCCGTGAAATGTAATTCTGATTATGGCGTTAAAGCAGATTACTAGATAAGACGGAGTATTTTGTCGCGCTTCTTTTTAATAGAAAAAAGTATAAAGAAGAGAAAATTGAGTGGAGACAAGGAGACATGTCACATAAGAAAAGCTCCAAGATTTCCGCTGCAGGAAAATGAATGCTTCCGGTGTCTGACTGCAAAGGTAAGAAAAGTTTAAGTTGAGACCAGCTTGTCTTCTTTTTCTCGTTTTTTTACATCTCGGCGCTCTCTTGGTTCGTGAAAATGAATTCCCTCTTATACAATATCTCAGACGCCGGACAAACGTCTCAAGATATTTTTTATGACTTATCCCACTATATTCATCCTCGGCGACTTATATAGTACATTTATTTTTACAAAATGTCGTTTATCCCTTCTTACAGTTGAAACCTTATTCTCTATAATTTGGCCTAACATAAAAAATTCGAGGTTTTGTGTACAAAAGAAGAACCTTGTTTTTTTTTTTTTGTTATCATGAATAAATCTGCTTTTAGCTGTTTTAGACGAGTGTCAGTTTCAATTCCCTTTAAATAGAAAAGTTCTGACTTTTGAAAATAAAAGAAGTGTTTAGAAAGATGGGTTTTTTATTATTCTTTTGAGTCAAAAGTAAAGTTATTTGGCGAGTGAAAAATCCTTGTTTCACGTTTTTCATTTGAAAACAAAATGGGAATATTAACTTTAGTCGTTTTAGTTTCTATTCATATGAAACAAGTGAAGAAATTAAAATTTAATTAAAAATCTGCGAAATATTTCCATGAAAATTTCTTGGAAGTTCCCAAGAAAAGCTCACAGGGAGTATTTGGAAAATTTTTTAAGAAATTTTCAAGAGATATTTCCGCAAATTTTCCACGGGAAGGTTAAAAAAGAAAATTTAAGGCAAAGTTTCTGGGAAAATAACCAGGGAAAGATTTTAGGGGAAGTTCCCAGAAGACATTTTTAGGGGAAGTTTTCAGGGGAATTTTTCAAAGGAATTTTTCAGATAATAAATAAAGTTTAGGGGAGTTTTTAGGGGAAACTTTTAAAGAATATTTGTAATGGAAGTTTTCAGGCGAAGTACCAGCATGAAATTTTACAGCAAATTTTCTTCAAAACTTCCTGTAAGTTTTTATGAGAAATTTTCAAGGGGAATTTTATAGGAGAAGTTTTAACGCGAAGTTTTCAGAGGATGTTTTTAGAACAAGTTTTAAGGAAGAAAAATTTTCTTATAAATTTCCTAAAAGTTCTCATGAGAAATTTTCAGGAAAAGTTTTCAAAAGAAGTTTTCTGGAGAAATTTTTAGGGGAAGTACCTAGGGGGGAGTTTACACAGGAAGTTTCAGGAGATGTTTCAGTATGTTTTTATTGGAAATTGTCTGAATGTTTTCAGGGGAAATTTAGGATAAGATTCCAGGATAAATTTTCAGCTAAAATTTCCAGATGAAGTTTTGAGGGGAAGTTTTGAGGGGATGTTTTTAATGGAAGTTCTGGGTGGAATTTTCAGTAAGAATTTTTCCAGGATTTTTTTTGGAAATCTCCTAAAAGTTCTCATGAGGAGTTATCTGGAATTGTTTTCGAAAGAAGGTTTCAGGAGATATTTCAGGGGGAGTTTTTAGGGGAAGTTTACACGGGAAGTTTTCAGGAGATGTTTCAGTATGTTTTTATTGGAAAGTATCTGAATGTTTTCAGGGGAAATTTAGGATAAGATTCCAGGATAAATTTTCAGCTAAAATTTCCAGATGAAGTTTTGAGGGGAAGTTTTGAGGGGATGTTTTTAATGGAAGTTCTGGGTGAAATTTTCAGTAAGAATTTTTCCAGGATTTTTTTTTGGAATTTCCTAAAAGTTCTCATGAGGAGTTATCTGGAATTGTTTTCGAAAGAAGGTTTCAGGAGATATTTCAGGGGGAGTTTTTAGGGGAAGTTTACACGGGAAGTTTTTAGGAGATGTTTCAGTATGTTTTTATTGGAAATTGTCTGATGTTTTCAGGGGAAATTTAGGATAATATTCTAGGATACATTTTCAGGGGAAGTTTCCAGATGAAGTTTTGAAGGGAAGTTTTGAGGGTATGTTTTTAATGCAAGTTCTGGGTGAAATTTTCAGTAAGAATTTTTCCAGGATTTTTTTTTTTGGAATTTCCTAAAAGTTCTCTCGAGGAGTTATCTGGAATTGTTTTCGAAAGAATTTCCCAGGAGAAATTTCACTCGAAGTTTTTAGGGGAAGTTTACACTGGAAGTTTTCAGGAGAAGTTTCAGTATAATTTTATTGGACATTTTCTGAAAGTTTTCAAAGGAAATTCCCAGGGAAAGTTTTTAGGGAAAGTTCCCAAGAGACATTTTTAGGGAAAGTTTTCAGGGGAACTTTCAATCGGATTTTTTCAATAAATTTTTTTTGAAAATTTTCTCATAGTTTTCATGAAGAATTTTCAGGTGAAAGAAGTTTTTAGGGAAAGTTTACACGAGAAGTTTTCACAGGAATTTTTCAGAACAAGTTTTCAGGAGAAGTTTCACTACGTTTTTATTGGAACTTTTAGGAAAGTTTTAAGGTAAATTCAGGAGAAAATTCCAGGATAATTTTTCAGGAGAAGTTTCCAGGTGGAGTTTTTAGTGGAAGTTTTAAAAGGATGTTTTATTGAAAATTTCCAGGGGAAGTTTCATCAAGAAATTTTCCAGCAAATTTTCTTAAAAATTCTCTTTAAGTTTGTATGATAAATTTACAGGGGAAGTTTTTAGGAAAATTTTTCACGCGAAGTTTTCAGATGAAGTTTTAAGAACACGTTTTCAGAAGTTTCTATACGCTTTTATTGGAAATTTTCTGAAAGTTTTCAGGGTAAATTTTCAGGCAAAATTTCCGGGATAAATTTTCAGAGGAAGTTTCTAGGGGAAGTTTCTTGTTGTAGTTTTTAGAGAATGTTTTTAATGGAAGTT
Source organism: Ganaspis brasiliensis (assembly GCA_037103525.1). Taxonomy (NCBI): domain Eukaryota; kingdom Metazoa; phylum Arthropoda; class Insecta; order Hymenoptera; family Figitidae; genus Ganaspis; species Ganaspis brasiliensis. The sequence goes on along the minus strand of JAZKLR010000327.1, from coordinate 377,015 downwards.
CTGGGTGACATTTTCAATAAGAATTTTTCCAGGAATTTTTTTTGGAAATTTCCTAAAAGTTCTCATAAAGAATTTCCTCGAAAAGTTTTTGAAAGAAGTTTCCTGGAAAAATTTTTAGGGCGAGTTTTTAAAGAAAGTTTACTCGGGAAGTTGTCAGGAGAAGTTTCTATATGGTTTTATTGGAAATTTTCTAAAAGTTTTCTGAGGAAATGCTCGATCGATTCTGGTATAATTTTTTAGGGGAAGTTTCTTGTTGTAGTTTTTAGAGAATGTTTTTAATCGAAGTTCTTGGTTGAAGTTCTAATGAGAATTTTTCCAGGAATTGTTCTTGGAAATTTTCTGAAAGTTTTCATAACGAATTTTCTGGAAAAGTTTCTAAGGGAAGTTTACACGGAAAGTTTTCAGGAGAAGTTTCAGCATGGTTTTAGTGGAAATTTTCTGAAAGTTTACAGGAGAAACTCAGGAGAAGATTCCAGGATAAATTTTTAGGCGAAGTTTACAGGTAAAGTTTTTAGGATAAGTTTTTGAAGGATGTTTTTAATGTAAGTTTTCAGGGGGAGTTTCAGCAAGAAAATTTCCAGCAAATTTATTTTGAAACTTCCTTTGAGTTTTGATGAGAAATTATTAGGGTATGTTTCTAGAAGAAGTTTTCACGCGAAGTTTTCAGAAGATGTTTTCAGAACAAGTTTTTAGGAGAAGTTTTAGTACGCTTTTATTGGTAATTTTTTAAAAGTTTTCATGGTAACATTTTAGGGGAAGTTTCTAGGTGAAGTTTTTAGGGGAAGTTTTCAGTAGATGTTTTTAATAAAAATTCTAGGTGAAAGTTTCACTAAGAATTTTTCCACGAATTTATCTTAGAAATTTCCTAAAAGATCTCATCATAAATTTTTTAGAAAAGTTTTAGAAAGAAGTTTCCAGGAAAAATTTCAGAGGAAGTTTCTAGGGTGAAGTTTACAAGGGAAGTTTTCAGGAGAAGTTTCAGTATGTATTTATTAGAAATTTTCTGTAGGTTTTTAGGGGAAATTAAAGAGAAGGTTCCAGGATAAATTTTCGGGTGGATTTTTCAGGTAAAGTTTCTAGGGGAAGTTTTCAGAGGATGTTTTTAATGAAAAATTTCTGTGAAAAGTTTAGTAAGAATTTTTCCAGAAATTTTTCTTGGAAATTTCCTAATAATTATCATGAGGAGTTATCTGAAATTGTTTTCAAAAGAAGTTTCTAGGAAAAATTTCAGGGGAAGTTTTTAGGGGAAGTTTACACAGGGAGTTTTCAGGAAAAGTTCCCGTTTGCTTTTTTAGGAAATTTTCTGAAAGTTTACAGGGGGAATTTAGTAGAAGGTTCCAGGATAAATTTTCAGGGGAAGTTTCTAGGTGAAGTTTTTAGGCCAAGTTTTCAGGGGATGTTTTTAATGGAAGTTCTCGGTGCAATTTTCAGTAAGAATTTTTCTAGGAATTTTTCCTCGAAATTTCCTAAAAGTTTTCGAAAGAAGTTTCCAGGAGAAATTTCAGGGGAAGTTTCTAGGGGAAGTTTACACGGAAAGTATACACGGGAAGTTTTCAGGTGAAGTTTCCGTTTGCTTTTTTAGGAAATTTTCTGAAAGTTGACAGGGGAAATTCAGGAGAAGATTCCAGGACAAATTTTCAGGTGAAGTTTTTTGGCGAAGTTTTCAGCGAATGTTTTTAATGGAAGTTCTCTGTGAAATTTGCAGTAAGAATTTTTTCAGTAATTTTTCTTGGAAATTTCCTCAAAGTTCTCATAAGAATTTTTCAGGGGAAGTTTCTAGGGGAAGTTTACACAAGAAGTTTTCAGGTGAAGTTTCAGTAAGGTTTTATTGGAAATTTTCAGGCGAAGTTTTCGAGAAATATTAAAAAAAAGGTTTTCGAAGAAGTTTTCGTGAGAAATATTCAGGGGAAGTTTTCAGGGAAAGTTTCAATAAATTTCTGAACAATTTTTAGGAAGAAATTTTTAGGCGAATTTTCCAGGGAAAATTTTCAGTGTTAGTTTCTAGGGGATGTTTTCAGGAGAAATTTGTAGGGGAAGTTTTTAGCACGAATAAACATTTTGACAATAATTTTCTCGAGCTAAATTAAATAAAGTAACATTTTTTCTAGTTAATTTTTCGACACACATTATTCCCTGTTATTCTTTCAGGGTATAAATTGTCTTCATTTCACTGACATAAAATTTTTACAAGAATCATAAAAGTAGTAGTAGCAGGTTCGATAATTCTGCAATGAGGCAAAAGCCGTAAAAAGTCTCTTATTCTTGAAAAGTGATTTTAGCATCTGAAATTTACGAGGCTGATTAAAGGATCAAAATTTTCAAGGATCACACACTTGAAGGCGAGATTAATATCTCGGAGTTAGATAAACTCAGCTCTTTAAATTCTTACATTTAGAATGATAAATTAAATTCTTTCACCAACAAAAGCCTACTTCAGATGAAAAGTGAATAGAAGTTGGTTATGACTTTTGGGTCGTAATTATTTTATAGCATCTATCCACTCGAATATTATACGCACAGGCAATAGCTATTTTTTAGTATCCATTGTTACTGGTAAGAAAAGAAACATTTGCGGTTGTTTTCGCTCATCTTTAAAAGAAAATAAAACTCTTGATTACATACTTGAAACTACATCTTAAAAAATATCCAGATAACACTTATCTAATTCCCAATTTGATAAGTAACATGGTTACACAGAAAAAAAAGCCCTATAGAGTCCAGAAATCCAATTTGTGTTAGTCACAAGCTGTTTTGTGCATTTCACAAACTAGTTTGTGTATTTCACAAAAATGTTTTGTATATTCCACAAATTGAGCTGTTTGTGGAAACTATAGTCTCCATTTGTAGATGACGCAAAATTTTTTCTGTAAATTACACAGAAAATTTTTTTCCGTGTAATATTTTATTCAAATTGTTGTCCTCATGATTTTCCTAGGACATAATAAATTTATTTCATTATATTCTAATATTTAATTAATAATGAAAATAGTTTTATCGAATCTTAAAAACTAACAATTAACAAATTCAATGAAATTTAATGTTTTTCTGCAATTAATAAATATGTAGGTAGAAAGATTGATATCCAATAACCTATTTTTCTATAAATGCAGACCGACCTATTTTATTTTTAAAATTAAATAAACCAGTTTCATGTTGCAAAAAATAATGATATTGATAAAAACTATGTTTTTTTTTAAAATGCAGTACGTAAATATAGGAATTCTATACTTCCATATTCTGTAAATTAAAAAGTTGGAAACTTTTTTATCACAGATTCAGAGCACTTTCATTAAAATTTTGTGGCCAAAAAATAATTTAGAAAAATTTTCACAAACTAAATAAAAGACTGTAAAAGTTGAAAATTCTAAACTTATTTTAAATGAAGTTTTGATTCCAAATCTTGCATCAATAATTTTTTACAATCTTTTTTTTTCTACGAATTTAAATTATTTTCTTCAAATTTTAATTACTTTTTTTTCAATCTTTCATTCTTTTAATTATTTACACCAGTTATCTATTATTCATATTATTATTCAATTATTTATCTCAAATTATTTTAAATTTAAATTTTTGGTAATTTCTCAATTATTTTCTTCAAATTTCAATTATTTTTGTCATTTCTCAACTATTTTTTTCTATTTTCAATTACTTTTGTCATTATTTGTTTCTTTAAATTTTCAATTAATTAAGTCATTTCTCAATTATTATCAATATTTTTTACATTTGTTTATTCAATTATTTTTGTCATTTGGGTGATTCTACGTCAGTAATATCAGAATCTGCAAGTGGTTCACAGAATTTAATGACACTTGGTGAAATTGTAGTATAATATGACAGAAATTAGTCATCAAAAGGAATTTTTAAAATATTATAAATTGTAGAAGTTATACTATTTTGAATTTTGATGCAACATTTTTTTAATTATTTTATATCTCGGTCAATTTTAAACCGATTTTGATGAGTCACCCACCAATTTCTTCATAAAATTGTGTATTTTTAGAAAATCATAAAGCAAAAAACAAAATTTATTATTTAGATAGTAAAAAAGTGAAAATAAAACTTTATTTATATTTTTTTTCAATTTTGACCCAATTCTTTAATTTTTTAATTTTTAAATAATATTCTCCTTTATTTCATTTTATTTTAAAATAAAGATCATCCTGGAGACTTTATTAGATCTTGTGATATTGTCCTTTTAGTATCATCATCTCAATGAAAAATACTACGTGAATTTATGTTTTTACCTTCATTTGTTTTTCGACATTTTTTTTTAAATTAGAAAATATTTACTTTGAATATTTCTTTTCAAATTCTCTATTGAATACAGTGAAAATGAAATAAAATTGTTATTCTATTAATAGATTTGGAAATAATGATTAATTTTAAGTAAAAATGAAAAACATTTAATTAAAAATTAATTTTAATATAATTAAATAATTTAGGTAGTTAAATCATTATTTATTTAATAATAATATAATTATAATATAATATAATAAATATTTATACAATGATTTATTTAGTAACCAATTTGCTTAAATAAAAAATTTGTAACAAAACAAGTATTAACTGATTTAATAGTATACAAATTCACATAATTGTCCTAAAATCTATCGCTTTCGTTTTTATGATACTTGCACTTAAAATTTGGAGGTTTCTTTAGCAGCAAAATATTTTCTGCATTGAATTGTTTAATTTCCATAATTTAATTAAATGTTTTTATTTTTACTTAAAATTAATCATTATTTACAAATCTATTAATAGAATAACAATTTTATTTGATTTTCACTGTATTTAATAGAAAAATTAAAAAGAAATCTTCACAGTAAATAGTTTCTAATTTAAAAAAATATGTCGAAAAACAAATGAAGGTAAAAACATAAATTCACGTAGTATTTTTTTTTGAGATGATGATACTAAAAGGACGATATCATAAGATCTAATAAAGTCTCCAGGATGATCTTTATTTTAAAATAAAGATGAAATAAAGGGGAAGATTATTTAAAAATTAAAAAATTAAAGAATTGGGTCAAAATTGAAAAAAAATATAAATAAAGTTTTATTTTCACTTTTTTACTATCTAAATAATAAATTTTGTTTTTTACTTTATAATTTTCTAAAAATACACAATTTTATGAAGAAATTGGTGGGTGACTCATCAAAATCGGTTTAAAATTGACCGAGATATAAAATAATTAAGAAAATGTTGCATCAAAATTCAAGGTATTATAACTCCTACAATTTATGATATTTTAAAAATTCTTTTTGCTAATTAATTTCTCTCATATTATACTACAAATTCACCAAGTATCATTAAATTCTGTGAACCACTTGCAGATTGTGATATTTCTGACGTAGAATCACCCATTTGTAAATTGCTTTTCATTTTTAATTTTAGTTATTTTTATCATTTTTCAAGTATTTTCTTTAAATTTCAATTTTTTTGGGATTTTGCAATTATTTTGTCATTATTTAATTATTTTCTTCTAGCGTCAATTTTTTTTATCTGCAATTTTTCAATTATTAATTTTTAATTTTTATTTTGTTTCTACATTTTTCAATTATTTATGTGATTTTTTACGTCTTTTTTTCAAATCATAAATTTTTTACATAATTTTAAATTAGTTTTATCATCTTCCATTTTTTTTCTTGGTTCAATTATTTTTGTCATTTCTCAATTGTTTTTTTTTAATTATAATTATTTCTATGATTTTTCAAGTATTTTTTTTTAACTTCTAACAATTTTATGATTTTTAAATTATTTAATTATTTTCTTTATTCGTCAATTCAAATCTTACATTATTTTCAGCATATTTCAATTATTTTATTCAATTTTGAATTAATTTTATCATTTTTCAATTATTTCTCTATTGTTAATTATTATTCTCATATTCTAAAATTATTTTCTAAGATTTTTAAGTATATTTTTTTTGAAAATTCAAATATTCCTTCAGTTTTTAATTATTTTCATTTATTATATTAAAATTTTTTTTTTATTAATTATCGTAAATTTCAATTATTTTTAGCTTTCTTACAGACTTTTCTCCAATTTTTAGTTTTTCTCAGTTTATACAATTAATTTCTAAAATTTTAAAGTATTTTTCTCAAATTTTGTTTAATTTTCCTTTATTTAAAATATTTTATGTAATTTGTTTAATTATTTTCTCAAATTTTAATTATTTTTTTAATTTTAATTTATTCATCTCAATTTTTAATCATATTTTTTTAATTTTCAATTATTTTCTCTAATTTTTTATTATGCAATTTTTGTTCTTCTCAAGTATTTTATCCAAATTTAAATTATTTTCTTCGTGTTTAAAACATTTTTATAGTTTCAAAATTTTTATGATTGTTTAAATTACTTTACCCAATTTTTAATTGATTTTCTTTGTTTTAAAATTAATTTGCAAAATTTGCAAATGTTTTATTTAATTTCAATTATTTTTTGTATTTCTTTTTAATTCTAAAATAATATAAATTTTGTCCTAAATAAATATTTATTTTATTTATATTAATTGATTTTTAAATATTATATTTAAAATATTTATTTCTTCGTATTAGATAAATATTATATGTATAATTTCTTAAAGGTACGAAAAACTAAACGCGCGCGATTAGTTTTTCATACATTTTAGAAATTATAAAATACAATAAAAAATATAACAAATCGGTAAATAATATTTATCTAATACGAAGAAATAAATATTTTAAATATAATATTTAAAAATCAATTAATATAAATAAAATATATATTTATTTAGGACAAAATTTATTATATTTTAGAATTAAAAAGAACTGCAAAAAATAATTGAAATTAAACAAAACAATGGCAAATTTTGCAAATTATTTAAAAAAAAATGAAATCAATTAAAAATTGGGGAAACTAATTTAAACAATCATAAAAATGTTTTAAACATAAAGAAAATAATATAAAAATTTGAGAAAAATACTTGAGAATCTTAAAAGTAATTTAAAACAAAATTGAATAAAATTAGAGAAAAAAATTGAAAATTGAAAAAACATGGTTAAAAATTGAGATAAATATATTAAAATTAAAAAAAAATAATTAAAATTTGAGAAAATAATTAAACAAATTACATAAAATATTTTAAATAAAGGAAAGTTAAGCAAAATTTGAGAAAAATAATTAAAACTTTCAGAAGTTCATTGAAATAAAAGAAAATAATTAAAAATTAGAGAAAATACATGAAAAAAGATAAACATAATTTAAAATTGAACAGAACAAATTTTAATTAAAGAGAAATAAGTAAAAACTTTTTGGCAGTTATGAAAAAGAACGAGAAAAAGAACGAAAGTAATTGAAAATTGAAGAAAATAATAAAAATAATGAAATAATTGAAAAGTCAGATAAATAGTTAAAAATATTTTTAATTATGTAATAAATGTAAAGAATTGAAAATTGAAGGAAATAAATTTTGGAAAATAATTGAAAAATGTTTTGAAATTTTATAACTTGCCGAAAATAATTAAAATATGATTCATTTAAATTATTTAAATTATTTAAATAAATAAAAAAAAAATTGAAATTTGAAAAAAATACATGAAGAACTTAGAATTCAAAGAAAAAAAAAGAAAATAACTAAAAATTGCAGAAAAGAATTGAAGAACTAAGCTAAAAGTAATTGGAATTTACGATAATTAATAAACAAATTTTGAAATTATGAAAATAAAGAAAAATAGTTAAAAATTAAAGAAAACAATTGAAATTTTAGAAAAATTCTTAAAAATCTTAGAAAATAATTTTAGAAATTGAGAATAACTAAAAATTGGAGAAAAAACTGGAAGAATGCTAAAAATAATTGAAATTTACGATAATTAATAAATTTTTTTAGAAATTAGGAAAACAAAGAAAATTAATTAAAAATTGACGAAAATAATAGAAATTTGAGAAAAATACTTAAAAAATTTTAGAAATTTATTTTATAAAATGAGGAAAACTAAAAAAATAATTGAAATATGCTGAAAATAATTTAAGATTGAGAAAGAAAATTGAATTATGATGAAAATAATTAAAATAATATAAAAACTTGAAAACATTCAATAATATTTGAGAGAAATAACTGAAAAATAGAATATATGTTTTAAAAAAATAATAATTACAAAATTACTTAAAAATTTTTAATTAAAGAGAATAATTAAAAAATCGCAGAAATAATCGAAAATTGATGAAAATAATTGCAATATCGGATAAATAATTGTAAATTTTAAAAGTAATGCCAAAATAATGAATATAATTATAAATTGATGAAAATCAAGAAAAATTGCAGAGTTTATTTTGAAGCCAAAGGACAATAGTTAAAAAATTGTTATATAATGGAAAATTGATGACAATAATCTAAATTTGAGATAATAACTGCAAATTTAGGAAATTAATTGCATGTGTAAAATATACATAAGTATATTTTAAACTTCTTCAAAAATCATAATAAATTTTTAAAGCATTTTTGGAAACTGTTTTTTTACACAAATGACAATTAAAAACCAGTAAAACACGACATTAACGAAAAAAGTTACCTTATTCTTTCAATTCAAATTTCAAAATATTTCCTGATAAATAGAGTCAAAATCAACAAAATAACAGCAGGGCTCGAACTAGCTCCGTAAATCCCGTAAAAGTCCGTAAATTTACTTATGATACGTAACAGTCCGTTTTTAAAAAAAAAAGGTCCGTAAAGTCCGTAATTTGTTTAGAAAAGTCCGCAAATTCCGTAAATTCTACGATAAGAGGCCCTAAGCAGTGTAAAAACTGTTAGGTTTCAATTTTTCAATTCCTTTCTTCAATTTTTAATTATTTTATTAAATATTCAATAACACTCGCCTTTTTTCAATTATCAGTTATTTTCTTGAAAATTTAATATGTTCTTCAAGTTCCAATTGATTCCTTCAATTTTCATTTATTTCCTAAAATTCTTCCTACTTTTTTCTTTAGTTTAGATTATCAATTAATAAATTCATAATTTGAAAAAAGTTTTTTCAAATATAATTATTTTCATCCACTTTTATAATTACTCTTTAATTTTTAAAATAACTTTGTTCTAATAACAATTATTCTCGACACATTTCGAGTTTTTTTCAACTGTGCATTATTTTCGTCAATTTGTAATTTTTTCCTTTATTAATTATTATCTTGAAACTTCAATTTAATTCCTTTACATTTAAAAATTCCCTGATTTTTTCAATTATTTGTTTCACTCATAATAATTGTTTTAAAATTTAAACTCAATTGTTCGATTCTAAAACTATCTCCTTCAATTCTCCATTCTTTCCTTCAAATTTCAATTGCATTTTTCAATTTTTTTCTTTATTATTAAAAATTCTTGCCTTTTGTCCATTTTTTTTTTATTATCAATAAGTTTCTATGACTATAATTCACATGCTCAATTAGTTTCTTCAATTCTGAATTTTTTTCAAATTTCAATTCTATTTTTCAGTTTTTAATTATTTTCTGCTATATTTAATAAATCACGGCATTTATAAATTACTTTTTTGAATTTTCAATTAAATTATATAAATTTTAATTCCATTCTTCAACTTATAGTCATTTTTACATTTTTAAATGATTTTTTGAATTATAAAATTGTTTTAATTTAGCGATTTGTCGAAGTTTGTTATCAGTTGTCAATTATTTTCGTTATTTTTCAGATATTTTTTTCAATTCTTTAATTATTCTCGTCATAAACTGTTTCTTGCAATTATTATTCATTTTCCGCAACTTTCAATTAATTTCAACAATTTTTTCAATTTTTATTCATTCTCTTGAAGTTTTATAATTATTCTTTAACTTTTTAAATTATTTTGTTCTCTTGTTGATTATTCTTGACAGTTTTTGAATTTTTTTCATTTGTCTATTATTTTCTTTAATATTTGATAATTTTGTATTTTGTTATTTTCCTTTTAATTATCAATCTCAATCTGTCTTCTTCAAAATTTGATTTAATTCTTTAATTTTCAATTATTTTTAAAAAATTTAAATAAGTTTTCCAGTTTACTTTTTTGTTTATAATTTTTCTTTAATTCTCGGCCTTTCTCAATCATTTTTTTCAATTATAAAAATTGTTTTAAATGTAAATTCAGTTTTTCAATTCTACAACTATTTTCTTAAACTCTTAAATATTTTCTTCAATTTTACATTTTTTATTCAAATTTCCATTTATTTTTTAACTTTTCAGTTGTTTAATTCAATTTGCAATTATTTTTTTCACTCATAAAAATTGTTTCAAAATTTCAATACAATTGTTTAATTCTACAACTATTTTCTTTAAATTTCATTTTTCAATTTTAAATTATTGTCTTTAATATTAAAAAATTCTCGCCTTTTTTAAATGATTTTTTTTTCAAGTATCGCAATAAATTTTTATAATTTTAAAAGCAATTGTTTAATTATATTATTCTATATTCAATAATTATCTTCTTTTTTCAATTTTAAGTTTATTCTTTGAAATTCAATTCCTTTTTGCAATTTCTAATTATTTTCTTAATTTTTCAATTTGTTCTCCCTTTTTTTTGTAATTATTGCTTTCAATTTTCAATCTAGTTGTTTAATGTTTAATTATTTCCAACAATTGTTCATATAATTTTCATATTTTTAAAGTATTTTTTTCCAATTGTTAATTAATATATTTTTCAACTATTTCTTGCAATTATTATTTATTTTACCCAATTTTCAATTGTTTGCACACTTTTTTCAATTATTCTCTAAAAATTTTATAATAATTCTTTAATTTTTTCAATTTTAATTTTTTTTCAGTTCTTTTTTAATTTTCTTTAAATTATTAATTATTTTTCCAATTTCAAATCAGTTCTTCAATTTTCAATTTATTTCTCGAAATTGTTATTATTTTCTTCAGTTTTCAATTATTTTCTTCAATTTCCATTATTTTGCCGATTTTCAATTCAGTTTTTCAATTTGCAATTATTTACAACAGTTTATTTTTTAATTTTCTTGTTTAATTTGAATATTTATTGTTCAATTATTTAAATTATTCTTTTTCAATTGTATAATTATCTAGACATTTTTCGAGTTTTGTTTTCAATTGTCAATTATTTTCGTTATTTTTCAGTTAGTTTCTTAAATTTTGTAATTATTCTCCTAATTTTCATTATTTGAAGTTGCAAAAATTTATAGTTTTTAATAACAAATAACAATGCAAAGTTTCTGGCGCGCGTTAATGTTGCTAGTACTATAATAAGACTTATAGTTCTATTTTAATGCACAGAAAGCTTTTTTGTGCCTATGTTATAAGTCGTATACCTACAATAATTGTTCTCTTATTTGCCTCAGACTCATTAATATTTTTCTATTTAATATTAATAAAATTTTCTATAATTTTCAAAGAAATAAATTATTTTAAACATAAAAAATACAATTTCTTTTTACTTTTCTACTGTATTTTAATTCTATCACACTCCAAATAGTCTTTCGGGATACAAAATGTTTATTCGTAACTAGTCCGTAAAAGTCCGTAATTTTGAATTTTTGGTCCGTAAAGTCCGTATTTTTAAGTACTTTTACCTGTTCGAGCCCTGTAACAGGGAGTAAGACTAACTTCACTTCAGTTTTTAAAACATGGACAGAAAAAGATGAATAAATATTAATACTAACTAACTTCACTTCAGACTTTAAAACGTGGACAGAAGAAGATGAATAATAAATATAAATACTAACTAACTTCAGGAGTTTACGGAGATTATTATTATTTATTTTTTTATATTTTCCCTTACTTTTTGTTTCTAGATATTGCTTTTTAATTGACATATTTTTACACTATGTTTGCCAAACAGTATTTCATTATTTCAGTATTTCATAACACACATGCAATTCACAGAATTACCTCCTCACATGTATACGAGTTTTTGACTTAAGCGAACAAGCTTCATCTTAAAAAGCAAATGAATCATAAATTTTCTTCTTTTCGTTTCATCGCTTGATCTACAACAATGAGGTTCTATACAGAGTGAAAAGTTTTCTCGGTTGGTAAAATTTTTCCGCAGGTGAGCGAAAAATGAGAAATGAGAGCAATAGCGGCTCATACTGGACTTAACTGATCTTTAATAAAAATTTCATGTAGAGTGGCTCTCTGTGGCTTTCGATCTCAGTGAAAGGGTTTACTCTGTAGTGCACTAAAACTAAATAGATGATTCGTCTGATTTCTCCCTTACGCATAGTGCAGTGCTACCAGTCTGAGTGACTTCCGGTGAGCTTCCATTATCCTTCCGGGAGGCTGACGTCCGTAAACCTTTATGAGCCGCTTCAATTTCCCCTTACGTTTCAACCTGCTGTTTCAAAGTTCCGGGAAACTGCTGGTCTGCATAGAATGAAAGATACAGAAACAACTATACAGTTAAGGGACTTCACTCTCAACGTTTACAACATTAAAACGTCACATTAACATTAAAGAGAGCGAGCCCATCTCTTTCAGAGGGGAGGAAATGATTATTTTCCATTGAGAAGGAATTCTAATTTTTTTTTTTCCCCAGTACACGTTTAAGCACGAATAAATCATACTTAATGAAAGTTTTTTCCTCTGGGATCTAATTTAGCGTTGCGCAAAGATTAATCAATCTGTACCATGAGTTGCAACCATTTGAGTGTTCGAGAAAGAATTAATTTCCAAACTCTAATTCAGAACACGTGAGCATTATTGCTGCATTGAAACTGATGCAGGTTGGGGTGAAAATAACTAAAAAAGAGAGAAATTGGTACTGGAAAAAGGTATCAAGTTAAAAAAAGTGGATAGAAAAAATTGTTGATTAATTCATGTACGAAAAACGGTGAATTAAGAAATTGGGGTCGTAATATGACAAGAAAATGTATCTGTAAAATCTTGGATATTTATTACGTAATTCGAAATTCTGGATTTAATTTAAACGAAAGGGGTTAGAATGAGGTTTTAAGAGGATTATTAAACTGTGAAAAAATAAAAAACGTGGTACAGAAGACCTTTTTGTCTAAAAATTCGACAACTATCTGAATTTTAACAAAACATCTTGCAAATCCTAAAAAAAAAATTGTGTGATTCTAAATTACGGATTTCTCATAGACAGTTCAAAATAGGATCTCGATTTAAACGGATTTTTGAACTGTAAATATTAAAAAAACGTGCTACAGAAGCCATTTGTATGTAAAAATTTCGAAAACTATATAAATTTTAACAAAACATCTTGCAAATCCTTACAAACATTTTATGTGATTCGAAATGACGGATTTCTCAAAAATTGTTAAAGATAGGATCTAGCTTAAAAAGTATTTTTAATCTGTAAATAATAAGAAAACGTGCCAAAAAAGCCAATTTTGTCTAAAAATTCAACAACAATCTGAATTTTAACAAAGTATCTTGCAAATCCTTAAAAAACATTTTATGTGGTTCGAAATCACGGATTTCTCATAAACGGTTAAAGATAAGATCTCGCTCAAAACGTATTTTAATCTGTAAATAATAACAAAACGTAATACAAAAGCCATTTTTGTCTCAAAATTACGACAACTATCTGAATTTCAACAAAAGATCTTGCAAATCCTTGAAAAAAATTTTATGTGATTCGAAATGACGGATTTCTTATAGACGGTTAAAGATAGGATTTTGCTTAAACCGAATTTTCAATACGTGAATAATCACAAAAGGTGCTACAGAAGCTATTTTTGTCTAAAAATTCAACAACTATCTGAATTTTAACAAAATATCTTGCAAATCCTTAAAAAACATTTTATGTGATTCGAAATCACGGATTTCTTAAAAACTGTTAAAGATAGGATCTAGCTTAAAACGTATTTTTAATCTGTAAATAAAAACAAAACGTGCTAAAGAATACATTTTGGTCAAAAAATTCACCAACTATCTAAATTTTAACAAAACATCTTGTAAATCGTAAAAAGAAAATTGTGTGATTCTAAATTACGGATTTCTCATAGACGGTTCAAAATAGGATCTCGCTCAAAACGGATTTTTAATAAGTAAATAATCACAAAACGTGCTAGAGAAGCCATTTTTATTTAAAAATTCAAAAACTATCTGAACTTTAACAAAACATTTTGCAAATCCTAAAAAAATATTTTATGTGATTCGAAATGACGGATTTCTCATAGACGGTTAAAGATAAGATCTCGCTCAAAACGGATTTTTGATCTGTGAATAATAAGAAAACGTGCCACAAAAGTCATTTTTGTCTAAAAATTTGACAACTATCTGAATTTTAACAAAACATCTTGCAAATCCTAAAAAAATTGTGTGATTCTAAATTACGGATTTCTCATAGACAGTTCAAAATAGGATCTCGCTCAAAACGGATTTTTGAACTGTAAATAATAAAGAAGCGTGCTACAAAAGCCATTTGTATGTAAAAATTTCGACAACTATATAAATTTTAACAAAACAACTTGCAAATCCTTATTATTATTTTATGTGATTCGAAATCAGGGATTTCTCATAAACGGCTAAAGATAGAATCAAGCTTAAAAAGTATTTTTAATCTGTGAATAATAAGAAAACATGCCACAAAAGCCAATTTTAACTAAAAATTCAACATCTATCTAAATTTTAACAAAACAGCTTGCAAATCTTTAAAAACATTTTACATGATTCAAATTTACGGATTTCCCATAGATGGTTAAAGATAGGATCTCGCTTAAAACGGATTTTTAATACTTGAATAATCACAAAACGTGCTACAGAAGCTATTTTTGTCTCAAACTTACGACAACTATCTGAATTTCAACAAAAGATCTTGCAAATCCTTGAAAAAAATTTTATGTGATTCGAAATGACGGATTTCTTATAGACGGTTAATGATAGGATTTTGCTTAAACCGGATTTTTATTACGTGAATAATCACAAAACGTGCTACAGAAGCTATTTTTGTCTAAAAATTCAAAAACTATCTGAATTTTAACAAAATATCTTGCAAATCCTTAAAAAAAAATGTATGTGATTCGAAATCACGGATTTCTTAAAAACTGTTAAAGATAGGATCTAGCTTAAAACGTATTTTTAATCTGTAAATAAAAACAAAACGGGCTAAAGAAGACATTTTGGTCAAAAAATTCACCAACTATCTAAATTTTAACAAAACATCTTGTAAATCGTAAAAAGAAAATTGTGTGATTCTAAATTACGGATTTCTCATAGACGGTTCAAAATAGGATCTCGCTCAAAACGGATTTTTAATAAGTAAATAATCACAAAACGTGCTAGAGAAGCCATTTTTGTCTAAAAATTTGACAACTATCTGAATTTCAACAAAAGATCTTGCAAATCCTTGAAAAAAATTTTATGTGATTCGAAATGACGGATTTCTAATAGACGGTTAAAGATAGGATTTTGCTTAAACCGAATTTTCAATACGTGAATAATCACAAAAGGTGCTACAGAAGCTATTTTTGTCTAAAAATTCAACAACTATCTGAATTTTAACAAAATATCTTGCAAATCCTTAAAAAACATTTTATGTGATTCGAAATCACGGATTTCTTAAAAACTGTTAAATATAAGATCTAGCTTAAAACGTATTTTTAATCTGTAAATAAAAACAAAACGTGCTAAAGAATACATTTTGGTCAAAAAATTCGCCAACTATCTAAATTTTAACAAAACATCTTGTAAATCGTAAAAAGAAAATTGTGTGATTCTAAATTACGGATTTCTCATAGACGGTTCAAAATAGGATCTCGCTCAAAACGGATTTTTAATAAGTAAATAATCACAAAACGTGCTAGAGAAGCCATTTTTATTTAAAAATTCAACAACTATCTGAACTTTAACAAAACATCTTGCAAATCCTAAAAAAATTGTGTGATTCTAAATTACGGATTTCTCATAGACAGTTCAAAATAGGATCTCGCTCAAAACGGATTTTTGAACTGTAAATAATAAAGAAGCGTGCTACAAAAGCCATTTGTATGTAAAAATTTCGACAACTATATAAATTTTAACAAAACAACTTGCAAATCCTTATTAACATTTTATGTGATTCGAAATGAGGGATTTCTCATAAACGGCTAAAGATAGAATCTAGCTTAAAAAGTATTTTTAATCTGTGAATAATAAGAAAACGTGCCACAAAAGCCAATTTTAACTAAAAATTCAACAACTATCTAAATTTTAACAAAACAGCTTGCAAATCTTTAAAAAAATTTTACATGATTCAAATTTACGGATTTTCCATAGATAATTAAAGATAGGATCTCGCTTATAACGGATTTTTAATACTTGAATAATCACAAAACGTGCTAGAGAAGCCATTTTTATTTAAAAATTCAACAACTATCTGAACTTTAACAAAACATTTTGCAAATCCTAAAAAAATATTTTATGTGATTCGAAATGACGGATTTCTCATAGACGGTTAAAGATAAGATCTCGTTCAAAACGGATTTTTGATCTGTGAATAATAAGAAAACGTGCCACATAAGCCATTTTTGTCTAAAAATTTGACAACTATCTGAATTTTAACAAAACATCTTGCAAATTCTAAAAAAATTGTGTGATTCTAAATTACGGATTTCTCATAGACAGTTCAAAATAGGATCTCGCTCAAAACGGATTTTTGAACTGTAAATAATAAAGAAGCGTGCTACAAAAGCCATTTGTATGTAAAAATTTCGACAACTATATAAATTTTAACAAAACAACTTGCAAATCCTTATTATTATCTTATGTGATTCGAAATCAGGGATTTCTCATAAACGGCTAAAGATAGAATCAAGCTTAAAAAGTATTTTTAATCTGTGAATAATAAGAAAACATGCCACAAAAGCCAATTTTAACTAAAAATTCAACATCTATCTAAATTTTAACAAAACAGCTTGCAAATCTTTAAAAACATTTTACATGATTCAAATTTACGGATTTCCCATAGATGGTTAAAGATAGGATCTCGCTTAAAACGGATTTTTAATACTTGAATAATCACAAAACGTGCTACAGAAGCTATTTTTGTCTCAAACTTACGACAACTATCTGAATTTCAACAAAAGATCTTGCAAATCCTTGAAAAAAATTTTATGTGATTCGAAATGACGGATTTCTTATAGACGGTTAATGATAGGATTTTGCTTAAACCGGATTTTTAATACGTGAATAATCACAAAACGTGCTACAGAAGCTATTTTTGTCTAAAAATTCAAAAACTATCTGAATTTTAACAAAATATCTTGCAAATCCTTAAAAAAAAATGTATGTGATTCGAAATCACGGATTTCTTAAAAACTGTTAAAGATAGGATCTAGCTTAAAACGTATTTTTAATCTGTAAATAAAAACAAAACGGGCTAAAGAAGACATTTTGGTCAAAAAATTCACCAACTATCTAAATTTTAACAAAACATCTTGTAAATCGTAAAAAGAAAATTGTGTGATTCTAAATTACGGATTTCTCATAGACGGTTCAAAATAGGATCTCGCTCAAAACGGATTTTTAATAAGTAAATAATCATAAAACGTGCTAGAGAAGCCATTTTTGTCTAAAAATTTGACAACTATCTGAATTTCAACAAAAGATCTTGCAAATCCTTGAAAAAAATTTTATGTGATTCGAAATGACGGATTTCTTATAGACGGTTAAAGATAGGATTTTGCTTAAACCGAATTTTCAATACGTGAATAATCACAAAAGGTGCTACAGAAGCTATTTTTGTCTAAAAATTCAACAACTATCTGAATTTTAAAAAAATATCTTGCAAATCCTTAAAAAACATTTTATGTGATTCGAAATCACGGATTTCTTAAAAACTGTTAAAGATAGGATCTAGCTTAAAACGTATTTTTAATCTGTAAATAAAAACAAAACGTGCTAAAGAATACATTTTGGTCAAAAAATTCACCAACTATCTAAATTTTAACAAAACATCTTGTAAATCGTAAAAAGAAAATTGTGTGATTCTAAATTACGGATTTCTCATAGACGGTTCAAAATAGGATCTCGCTCAAAACGGATTTTTGAACTGTAAATAATAAAGAAGCGTGCTACAAAAGCCATTTGTATGTAAAAATTTCGACAACTATATAAATTTTAACAAAACAACTTGCAAATCCTTATTAACATTTTATGTGATTCGAAATCAGGGATTTCTCATAAACGGCTAAAGATAGAATCTAGCTTAAAAAGTATTTTTAATCTGTGAATAATAAGAAAACGTGCCACAAAAGCCAATTTTAACTAAAAATTCAACAACTATCTAAATTTTAACAAAACAGCTTGCAAATCTTTAAAAAAATTTTACATGATTCAAATTTACGGATTTTCCATAGATAATTAAAGATAGGATCTCGCTTATAACGGATTTTTAATACTTGAATAATCACAAAACGTGCTAGAGAAGCCATTTTTATTTAAAAATTCAACAACTATCTGAACTTTAACAAAACATTTTGCAAATCCTAAAAAAATATTTTATGTGATTCGAAATGACGGATTTCTCATAGACGGTTAAAGATAAGATCTCGTTCAAAACGGATTTTTGATCTGTGAATAATAAGAAAACGTGCCACAAAAGCCATTTTTGTCTAAAAATTTGACAACTATCTGAATTTTAACAAAACATCTTGCAAATCCTAAAAAAATTGTGTGATTCTAAATTACGGATTTCTCATAGACAGTTCAAAATAGGATCTCGCTCAAAACGGATTTTTGAACTGTAAATAATAAAGAAGCGTGCTACAAAAGCCATTTGTATGTAAAAATTTCGACAACTATATAAATTTTAACAAAACAACTTGCAAATCCTTATTATTATCTTATGTGATTCGAAATCAGGGATTTCTCATAAACGGCTAAAGATAGAATCAAGCTTAAAAAGTATTTTTAATCTGTGAATAATAAGAAAACATGCCACAAAAGCCAATTTTAACTAAAAATTCAACAACTATCAAAATTTTAACAAAACAGCTTGCAAATCTTTAAAAACATTTTACATGATTCAAATTTACGGATTTCCCATAGATGGTTAAAGATAGGATCTCGCTTAAAACGGATTTTTAATACTTGAATAATCACAAAACGTGCTACAGAAGCTATTTTTGTCTCAAACTTACGACAACTATCTGAATTTCAACAAAAGATCTTGCAAATCCTTGAAAAAAATTTTATGTGATTCGAAATGACGGATTTCTTATAGACGGTTAATGATAGGATTTTGCTTAAACCGGATTTTTAATACGTGAATAATCACAAAACGTGCTACAGAAGCTATTTTTGTCTAAAAATTCAACAACTATCTGAATTTTAACAAAATATCTTGCAAATCCTTAAAAAAAAATGTATGTGATTCGAAATCACGGATTTCTTAAAAACTGTTAAAGATAGGATCTAGCTTAAAACGTATTTTTAATCTGTAAATAAAAACAAAACGGGCTAAAGAAGAAATTTTGGTCAAAAAATTCACCAACTATCTAAATTTTAACAAAACATCTTGTAAATCGTATAAAAAAATTTGTGTGATTCTAAATTACGGATTTCTCATAGACGGTTCAAAATAGGATCTCGCTCAAAACGGATTTTTGATCTGTGAATAATAAGAAAACGTGCTACAGAAGCTATTTTTGTCTCAAAATTTCGACAACTATCTGATTTTTAACAAAACATCTTGCAAATCTTTAAAAAAAATTTACATTTTTCAAATTTACGAATATCTCGTAGACGGTTAAAGATAGGATATTGCTTAAAACGGATTTTTAATCTGTGAATAATAAGAAAACGTGCTAAAGAAGCCATTTTTGTTTTAAAATTTTGTAAAATTGTTTTTACTTAATAAAACATCATCTATATTTTGGAAATATATTACGTGGTACGAAATCACAAATTTCTCGAAGATGGTAAAAGCTAGGATTTCGTTTAAAACGGATTTTTAACCTATGAAAAATAGCTAAATGTGCTACAGAAGCAATTTTTGTCCACAAATTTGTGACACATATTTTTACTTAACAAAACATCTTGTATATCTTAGAAATATAATACGTGATACGTAATTACAGATTTTTCGAAGACAGTAATAGACAGGATTTTGTTTCAAACGGATTTTTAAGCAATAAATAATTACTAATCGTGCTAAAGAAGCTGTTTTTGTATTCATTTTTGTGATACCTAGCTTTACTTGATAATACATGTTGCATAACTTAAAAATGTGCAACTTGATCCAAAATTAAAAATTTCAGGTAACTGGAAGCAGATAAAAAAATTTTTAAAACGGTTTTTAACCACAGAATAATTACAAATCGTGCTACAGAAGCCTTTTCTATCAAAATTTTTTTACTATTTTTATAAGTTGAAAAATCTTCTAATAAAATATTACAATCAAATTACATGATTCGAAATTACGGATTTCTCGAAGACAGTAAACGATAAATTTTTTTTTAAAACGGATTTGTAAACTTTAAGTAACTAAAATACGTGCTACAGAAGCCGTTTATGTCTAAAAATGTCGACACCTATTTTATCTTGATAACATCTTTTGCAAATATTTGAAATACATTTCATAATTTAAAATCACGGTTTTGTCGAAATTAAAAACAGGTCGGATCTCTTTTAAAACGGATTTATAATCTATGAATAATTGCTAAACGTGCTAAGAAATCCATTTTGGTCTGAAAATCTCAACACCTATCTGAATCGAAATATCTAACAAAACATTTTGCAAATTTTGGCAATGTATTACTTGATTCATAATTATATATTTCTCAAAAACGGAAACAGGTGGAAAAATTTTTTAAACTGATTATTAATGACTGAATATAATAACTAAAAGTGCTATAGAAGCTGTTTTTGTCGGCATTTTTGTGGTGCCTAATTTTACTTAGAAAAGCATTTTGCATAACGTAGATATAGGTTCCTTGATTCAAAATTACGGATATTAGGTAAACGGAAACAGATAAAAATTGTTTCAATACCGATTTTTAATCACTGAATAATTACAAAACTTGCTACAGAATGAGTTTTTGTCTTAAAAATTTCGATACCTGTTTTAACAAAACATGAAAAATAACATTTTGCAAATTTTGGCAATTTATAACGTGATTCAAAATTATGGATTTTTCGGAAACGGAAAAAGATAAAAAGGTTTTAAAAATTGATTTGTCACGTGTAAATAATAACTAAAAGTGCTACAGAATCCATTTCTGTCTGGAAATTCTAAAAACTATTTAAATTAAATCGTACGTATTACAAATCTTTAAAAACAAATCAGGTGATTCGTAATTACGGATTTCTCTAAGTCGGTAAAAGATAGGATTTCGTTTAAAACAAATTTTCAACCTGTCAATAATAACTAAACGTGCTACAGAGGCACTTTTTTCCCTCATTTTTTCACCTAGTTTTACTTAACCAAACATTTTATATATCTTCTAAATATATTACGAGATACAAAATTACGTATTTCTCAAAGATAGTAAAAGGTAGGATTTCATTCGAAACGGATTTTTAACCTACGAATAATAAACAAACGTGCTACAGAAGCCATTTTTGTCCGAAAATTTCTACATCTATTTAAATTCAACAAAAAATATCTATCTTGGCAATTTATTAGGTGATTTCTAATTCTTGTGAAAATTTTGTTTCTATGAAAATTAAATAATTATTTTCGAAAGTGAGATAAATTCCGATGAATAATATGATGAAAACTTTATCAATAGTCGAATGGAATTCAGAAAATTTTCAGAAATAAACTAAATTTTATTGCAGGAACGTTTCTCGTCTCATTATTCTTGGACGCTGTTCATTAATACGTATATTTAAATTAAGGCTTAAGGAATATTGAAGCGCTTTAAATCAAAGCGATAAAGTACTTTCGTCACGAAATATTTAAGACTTGAAAAGTCGGACTCGAATCACGCATTGTCTAAAAGTAGAGGCACGATCCCAATTATCCCTTATGTTATTGTAATAGTCGGTAGAAAATGAACGACTTTTGAATACATTTAACAATTTTCGCGAGCAACTTATAATCTAGAGATTGTAACTTTTGACCCCGAGGTCATAACTTTTAACCCCGTGGTCGTATCTTTTAACTCCAAGTTGATTCTCGTCTCATTCCTACGTCCTTCAGTATTTCATGTTTCGTATTTTTCTGAAAATAAGTTACTTTTTATCTGCTAGGTGTTTCAAATTTTACCCTTCACATAAAATGCTAGACAAAACTTTTAAAAACAAAGTAGAATTAAAAAAAAAATTTCTTTACAAAATTTCCAAAAATGTTACAAGTGTAAATTTTCCAGTTTCCAATTTATAAAAATTTAAATGTATCCAGATTTTTGAATCCAAGTATAAAATCAATATTTTTTTGCCAATTTTCAATTCATCCAAATGTAAATTCGTCCACATTCTAATTAAGGCAAATGTAAATTTATTCTTTTTCCAATTGACACAAATATAATATAATTTTGTCCAATCTTCAATTTTCAAATGTAAGTTATTATTAATTTTTCAACTTAAATATGTCCACTTGATTTAAATGAAAATTCATCCTCTTCCAAATTTTTCCTAATGTGTTCAGTTTCAAATTAATCCAAATTCCAATTAATCCAATTTTAACAGTTTAATTGCAAATTTATTTACTTTTCTGTTTTACAATTGATCCAAAATGTAAATTTATCCAATTTTTACTTGATCCAAAAGTAATTTCATAATGTTTTTAATTGATTCAAAAGTAAATTTATACAATTCCCAATTGTTACAAATGTAAATTTATCCTAGTTTACATAGCTCAAAATAAAAATTGATCCAATTTTCAATTTATCAAAATATAATTATATCCAACTTTCAATTTATCAAAAAACAATTTTATTTCCTTTTTAATTGATCCAAAAGTAAATTTATATAATTTCCAATTAATCTGAATGTAAATTTATACAATTCTGAATTAATATGAATGTAATTTTACCTAATTTTAAATGGCTCAAAATATAAACTTATCTAATTATTAATTGATCCAAAAATAAATTTATAGAATTTTCAATTAATTGAAAAGTAATTTTACATAATTTCCAATTGATTTAAATGTAAATTTATCCAATTTTACAAAGCTTAAAATATAAATTTATCCAACTTTCAATTTATCAAAATGTAATTTTAACAAATTTTTAATTGATATAAAAGTAAATTTATAATATTTCCAATTGAGTCAAAAGTAAATTTATAGTATTTCCAATTGAGTCAAAAGTAAATTTATATAATTTACAATTGATCTGGATCTAAATTTATACACTTTCCAATTAATATGAATGTAAATTTATCCAATTTTATATGACTTAAAATATAAATTTATCCAACTTTTAATTGCTCAAAATTTAAATTTTTCCAATTTTTAATTGAGCTAAAAGTAAATTTATAATACTTCCAATTGAGTCAAAAGTAAATTTATAAAAATTCCAATTGATCTGAATGTAAATTTATGCAATTATCAAATGATCTAAATGTTAATTTATTTAATATTACATGGTTGGAAATATGAATTGATCTAACTTTAAATTTATCAAAATGTATATTTATTCAATTTTTATTTGATCCAAAAGTATATTTATAGTGTTTTCAGTTGATACAAAAGTAAATTTATACAATTTCCAATTGATATAAAAGTAAATTTACTAAATTTTACATAGCTCCAAATATAATCCAAAACTAAATTTATATAATTTTTAATTAATTGAAAAGTAAATTACATAATTTCTAATTGATTTGAATGTAAATTTATCCAATTTAACATAGCAAAAAAAAATATATATATCCAACTTTTAATTTATCAAAATGTAATTTTAACAAATTTTTAATTCATATAAAAGTAAATTTATATTTCCAATTGAGTCAAAAGTAAATTTATATAATTTCGAATTGATCTGAATCTAAATTTATATACTTTCCAACTGATCTAAATGTAAATTTATCCAATTTTACATGGCTAAAAATATAAATTTATCCAACTTTCAGTTCCTTAACATGTAAATTTATACAATTTGTAATTGATTCAAAAGTAAATTTATAATATTTCCAATTGAGTCGAAAGTAAATTTATAAAAATTTCAATTGATCTGAAATTAAATTTATATAATTTTATATGGCTCAAAATATAAATTTATCTAATTTTTAATTTATCCTAAAGTAAATTTATAATCTCTATTTCCAATTGATTTAAAAGTAAATTTATACACTTTCCAATTGATCTAAAATTATTGAACTTTTAATTCCTCCAAATTTAATTTTATTCAGTTCTTAATTGAGCCAAAAGTAAATTTATACACTTTCCAATTGGTCTAAAATTATCCAACTTTTAATTCTTCTAAATGTAAAATTATTCAATTTTTAATTGAGCCAAAAGTAAATTTATAATACCAATTTCCAATTGATTCTAAAGTAAATGTATACAGTTTCCAACTAATCTGAATGTAAATTTATTCAATTTTACAGGGTTAATAATATTAATTTATCTAACTTTTAATTTAACAAAATGTAAATTTATTCAC
This sequence comes from Ganaspis brasiliensis, assembly GCA_037103525.1. NCBI lineage: Eukaryota > Metazoa > Arthropoda > Insecta > Hymenoptera > Figitidae > Ganaspis > Ganaspis brasiliensis. The sequence continues at coordinate 352,558 of JAZKLR010000327.1, read as the reverse complement.
TTATTAATCGACCCTATACTTAATTGATCTAAAAGTAACCTTTTTCATTTTCCAGAAGTAAAATTAATAAATAAAATAATTTTTTTAATTTGTGCAGTATGACATTTTTCTAATTTTTAATTTCCAAATGTAAATAGATCGAATTTCTAATAGATAATAATTCAAACTTACTCTAATCTGAATTTATCCAAGTTTTTTAATTATCCAAGTTTAATTATATTTATTCAATTTTTAAAATTTGCTAATTTAAATGAATTTAATTTTCACATGTTTCGAAAACAAATTTAACCTCAGTTAAACTTGTTATCCAATTTCCATTTAATTTTAAAGAAATAAAAAGTTAAAAAAAAGTTGATTTTAAACAATTTTAATTGTTTAACCAAATAAACGGTAAATTTAAGAATACTCTTTTTCCTCTTTTTCGTTATCCAAAAAACCGGCAACTATTACAATCTTTGATTAAAGAAATTTGAAATTTCAAAATTTGGCATTTGAAAGAAATTTGAAAATTATAAATTTGAAATTATTGGTTTAAAAAAATTTAAATATTTTAAATAATTAAAAATTAGTTGAAAAAGTCATCAATTTTTGTAAATTGTTAATTAAAACCAATCTGTGTGAGAATATAGTCAGAAAAACAATATTTGAGACAAAATTACGTATAAATGTTAAATTTACGTTTAAAAAATAAATTTAAATCCCTTATTGAATTTTTCTCGCTAAAATTAGACAATTTTTTTATAAAAAATAAGGAATAAAATTCGAATTTTTTTTTAACCTTATCGATCATCATCTTGCAAAATACACAAAGCACCATTTCTGCTTTTTGTAAAGCACCATTTTTGCTTTTTGTACAATAAAGCTCAACGACGTCTTCCAAGTTGACGTTTGTCTTACTTATATTTTTCAAGAGGTAGAATGAACTGGAAAAGTATCGTTGAGATTTTCTGTAGATAAAGAATGAGAAGAAATAAAGCCGAAAAAGAGGTTTAGGAAAGATTCGAAAGTGAGTGATTTTAATAGGTCAGCAGGGGCTCAATTATGTAAACTCACACTCGATTTCGATTTCGCATTCGCTTTTGCGTTCAATTGTTATCAATAAAAATTTTTCTTAAAAATATTAATCGATGCAGCCAATTTCAGTGTTTACATTTTTTTGAAAATGATAGTACGGTAGTTTTTTTAAATTGCGATAAATGCAACAAATAATGTGTAAAAAATAAAAAAAAGCTGTGAAGTGTAAGAAATGTTAAAATCTGTAATCAATTATAGTGTCATGACGTGATGATGATTATTTGGAAAGGAAAAAATTTTTGGTTACGTACAGGTTAGTATCATGTTTGTAAAATAATTATTTAGTCTGTAACTAAAAAAAGTATTAATTGCTTGAGATGTTTTTAAGAAACTAAAATTTTGAATAATATTTTTTACAAAATGTTGATTGATAAAGTTTTGAATTTATTAATAAAGTAATCAGAAACAGATGTTTACATATTTTCAATATTTACATTTTGATATTGGTAAGAGTAGTAAATTAAAACTACAAATTTTGTGAATTTGCAGATGCAAATTAAGTTAAATTAAAAAAATTAAATTGACCACTTTAAAAAATGTATTATTTCTAATTTCTAAATTGGAATAATTCGTCAAATTTTAGTAAAATATATATTTAATTCGAATCAATAAATTTGATTTGAAACATGGGAAAAATAAAGTAATTAAATTAAATACTTATTTAAATTAAGTATTAAGTAACAAATACAAATTTCAGTTTTTAAACTATTTGACAAATTTGTGATTATTTAACAAATATATTTTATATAAATAAATAGGTTTATATTACATTGATTTATTATTTCTTAAAATTTAAGATAAACCTTAAAAATGTATAAGCATTTGATTTTTATTATTCTACGAATAAATTTGAAACTGTGGCAAAAAAAAACATTATTAATTTTTTTGTCTTTTCTTAATGGGTTTTATCTACCCGTATGTATTTTCAAATAAATAAATAAATAAATTATTAAGAATTTTTGGTTCTTAAAAACGTTTCAAACAATTAATAGGTAATTCTTTCTACAAACATAATACTTACCTTCATATACATTTTTAAGGTTTTATTTTGCTGTAGGTTAGATTATTAAATTAAAACTAAATGTGCATCTGCAAATTCACAAAATTTGTAGTTTTAATTTAATATTCTAACCAACATCAAAATATATACATTGAAAATATGTAAACATCTGTTTTTGATTAGGTACTTTATTTATAAATTTAAAACTTTATCAATCAACATTTTGTAAAAAATATTATTCAAAATTTTAGTTTCTTAAAAACATCTCAAACAATTAATACTTTTTTTAGTTACAGAATAAATAATTATTTTACAAACACAATACTAACCTCTACGTAACCAAAAACTTTTTCCTTTCCCAATAATCATTATCACGTCATGACACTATAATTTATCACAGATTTTAACATGTTCTTACACTTTACACACTTTTTTTTTATTTTTTACACCTTATTTGTTGCATTTATCGCAATTTAAAATAAACTAGCGTATCATTTTCAAAAAAATGTAATCATGGAAATTGGCTGCATCTATTAATATTTTTAAGAAAAATTTTTATTGATAACAATTGAACGCGAAAGCGAATGCGAAATTGAAATCGAGTGTGAGTTTACATAATTGAGCCCCAGGATGAGAAGTTTGATTAAAAAGGTCAAAATTATCACTGGTGAGCAGGTTTTCTACATCTACGTAATAAATAAATTAATAAATAAAAAAAAGCATCACACTGAAAGAAATATTCTAGCTTTATCAGCCATATGATTATTGTTGACAGTTTTTGTAGAACTTCGAATACTATATGAATGAATATCCCATAATGCATCGGTGCGCCACTGACAGTTCTTCTAACCTAAAAATATACATCGCAGTTTCACCAGTCATATGGCTAAAAGACAAATATATTATGGCAGTATCTATATTAGCAATATATTATGGGTGATTTATCCATAATTATGTCAGTACCGTGGAATTATTTCTTTCAGTGCAGATGAGCAGTCTAATCATTTTTTAACTGATTGAGCAAAATGTGTCCTGGCGTTGTCATTTTGCAAGATAATCTTTACGAGTTTGTTTTCCCTTTCCGGTCAGAGCTCGCTTCAAATGTTCAAATGCATTAATTGCAGTCGATAACGCTCGCCAATAATTGTTTTAGACGGTTGCAGTAGCTCATAATACGCTATGCCCTGAAGCTTCCATCACATGCGCAGCCTGATCCTAAGCTAATGTTACGCTTTGTCGTTGTTTGATGTGATACGAGAACCCTGACATTCACGATACAGGTAGAACCTGCTTTTTCTCAATTTTTCAGAAACTAAAATCTCTTTTAAAATTATCCTTTCACCAGAAATTGTCTATTTCTGTTATTGTGGAAAAAGTGATCATTTTAGATTTTATTCAATAAAATTATAGCCTGATGAGGTCGACAAATCTGTGTCGACGAAACGTTGCATATTTGACGCAAGAATAAAAATTTGAATTTTTGATACACCTGACCTTCCTAGGATAACTTACTTCTTTTTTTGAAATGTTATATGTTCTTGTCTTCAAGAAATCTGTAACTTTGAGTTACGGGAAATTTATTAGGTGCTACGAAATTACATATTTCTTAAAAATGGGAACAGGTAGGATTTAATTAAAAATGGATTTCTAATCCTTAAATAATTACACAACTCGCTGAAGAAGCCGTTTTTTTTACTTTTTCTCGTAGCAGCTATCTTATCTGAGAAACTGTATTTCGTAATTTTTTATTGGTTTAAAATCTGTTTTGAAAAAGACTATATTTTAAAAATGTAAATAAGTGTTCTTGTTGCTGTTTGTATTAATTATCTTTAGTAAATATAGATGAATTTTATTAATTTCTCCGAGTCAAGGTAAGAAGATGGTTCAGTCAATAAATAAAAACATCTTTTGTTTTGACGTTTCGACTACTATGTAGTTCTCTTCAGAACTGTAATATTTATTTATATAAAATTAACATTTCATTAATATTGAGAATAATAACGGATGTACAAATACGTTAGTTGTTTTTTTGAAAAAATTTTTTTTACAATATTTAATGCAAGTACTTACATTTAAAAAATCTTCGGTGCTTTTTTTCTAACACACAATTATCGTTGGTTATTCAATTTCGTCATTTTTTTAAAACTATATTTGTAATCTTATTCCTTAATTTTCTTAAAAATAAGGAGATGAATTTGTCACAAATTTTTTCATATTTCATAGGTCTTACTTGTAAAATTGTCAATATTTAACTGAAGGTTCAATTATAAGTTTTTGTTTATATTTACTAAGTGGTACGAGGAGAACGGGAAGAATTTAATTTTAACTAATGAAACAATTTTCTGTTAATTTTTAAATTTTATTTGTCGTATTATAGAGTCATATTGTCTGTTGAAAGTTAAAATATCTTCTTTTATGTATATTTAAAATACACCGAGTGATAGATTCATATTTATATATATATATATATATTTTATTAAAATTATATATATATATATATTCTATAATTAATTATCTTTAGTGTTAATTGAATTGTTCGTAGCCTTAAATTTAAATCATTTTGGTTTTAGACAATAATTTTTACAATTTCTTATTTCTTTGTGGAAAAACTTAGGTTACTATTTTTCTAAAATATACATTTTAAAAAATCATACACAAACTGTCAATAAAAATATGAGAAAATTTCGAAGACAGTAAAATTAAAAAATTTATATAGCAAGTGCAGAATCTTTTATGGTTTTTACTTACTTGAGACCAGCAACGATTTCCATAGCTGAATTAAAGTTTCCAGTATTCCAACAAGTTTGGGCCACTCGTAAAAGACAGGAAAGGATAGCTTGCCGCTCCTCTATCGTAGCTCCACTGGTTATAGCGTGGGTCACCCATGAGCTCACCTGATTCATAAAATCAAAATTGCCCTCAGAATAAAAATGTCAATTCATATTCTCCTTACTCGTCTCATAAAAAAATGTTTCCTATTCTAGTATTATTTTCTCTGTCAAAAAGCACGTAACATTAAATAAATTTTACGAATTCATTTATTCTTTTTCTTTAAAAAGAAAAAAAAAATGCAGAAACTTTAATAAATTCTACAAAATATGTTGGACCAAAGCAACCATAAAATTGTAGAAGTTTGAAACTTGCCTCACGATCTTTACAACAGCAATGTGCTTCAGATTTTTATGTTTCTCGTTTAGTTTATTTGAATATGTTCGTGAAACAACAGAAAGAAGTGTTCTTTGTGAATAAGAACAATGCTGGAACTATTACACATTGTGCATTCCATTATTATGTCCATTTTTTTTTCTTTTTGGCAGAGAATGAACAAATAAAGTGAAACAGAATAGAATGAATAAATTGAGTGACTTAAACAAGCAAATTTTTCTTCTGTCGGGCAAAAAGATGGGGCGTCCACGTGACATTTTCATTTTAACTTTTTTTTTTTGATTTTTATTTTAAATAGGAAAACACGTAGTTTTTTATTTTTTTATTGAAAGAAAATTATGGATGTTTCTTCTAGAGAAAAAAAAAATGAATAAAAATTTTAATTGTATCAACGTAAATTAATAATACTGACTATTTCAATTTTGTTAAAATCAAGAATCTTCGTTGGAAATTGATATAAAATATTTACAGTATACATCAAGTATATTTTGTGTTGAATATTGGTGCAATAAATTTTGGTTTTGGAGAAAGATACAACGATTATTTTTCAGAGTTAAAACATTATTATTTTTCCTGCCTTAGATCAAACAAAACATACGTATACAATGTGTTCTGGCGACAGATGAAATGACAATGGAGTATCGTTTCTGTACTTTATTCTCTAGTCTGACTATACTCAACTTCTTCTACTGCGATTTCCCGAGTGTCTGTTTGAACTACTGCACAGCACTCCATTCTCAACGTGCAAGATAAATCATGCAAAATTCAACTTTCAAACAAATTTATACTTTTCCTCAGTGAATGATATAGATCTCGATAAAATAGTTGGCACGTCTTCTTTCAAATTTATGCCTTCAACTCATAATATACCACTGGGGGATGTAATATAATAAGAAACGGAAGTAGTTATTATTCAAACTCAAATAACAAGAGAGATCTGAAATCCAATTTATCCAAATTTCATAAATTTCCATTTATCCAATCTCTCTTTTTAATCTTTTAATTTCTTCAAATTATGTGAGTTTCAACCTATCAAAAATTCATTTCATTGAAAATAATTTATTATTCAAATTGCAATTAATCCAAAATTTAATGGATGTAAACTTTATTTCACCTAAAATTTAATTGATCTAAATTTTAATATCTAAATTTAAATTGATTTGAAGATTAATCAATTCAAAATTCAATTCTTTTAAGTTCTAAGTTTATCCGAATTTCAATATTCTCAAGTTTTAATTAATATCAATTTTCTGTTAAAATTTCTGTCACTATTTTTTTTTTTTTTTTGTAAATTCAGTTTATAATAAAATTTATTTAAATATATGTACAATAGAAAATAAAATAGTCAGTTATATACACGAATTAATTTTACGAAAATTTTTACTCTAAGCATTCACTTTTAGAATTATATTGTACAACTTTAAAACGATTCTGTAACTTTTACGAGGTTTCAAGATTTTTGTATTAGGAGCTGATGACCTTTCAAGTGACCACTGAACTTTTTTATTTATTCTGTGAAGTAGATATAAGAGCTTTTCAAAAGAGGGGTTACTTATTTTCTGCCAACATTCACTGAAGTTTTTTTTTTTTTTTTTTAAATAATTAGGAAGTAATTTCTATCGAGCGTTTCTTAAGACTTTAATTATACGATGAGAGTATTCAACGGAGAAACTTTATGTAATCAAAAGATAATCAACAGGTCAAAGTTTACAAAAGATAAAATTACCAATCGCCTTGCTAGCTGTGTATGTATAAATTAAGAACCATCAAACATCTTGTATTTATTTTCTACCCTTCTTTCTCATTTATTTTATATTTGTTCTTCCTCATTTTTCTCTACTTTTTCTCTACTTTTTCTCTCTTCTTTTTTTTGTAGCTTTGTCAATATTTCTCAAATCATTTTCACAGTTAATTCAAGTTTAATTTGTAACTATTAAATTTGAGCTCTAGACTACTTTTGTACAATTATCTTGATTAATTACTTGAATGCTCTTCTGCTGCTGGGAAAACAATTGAAATATTTTCCAACTTTCGTTATTACTCCATCGAAACGTTCTCAAACTTTGCAACAATAATTTTGTCCTCCTTTCTAAAGTTTTTACGCGAAACTCAAAGTCAAAGAAGATATTTCTTATACTTTTAGTAAAAGAGAGCAATTTCTACTTTTAAAACTTTTGTTCAATGGCTACTGACAATTTGAAATGTCTTATCACAGATTTAGCTGAAAATCTTGAAAAAAAGAAAAACCTAAACATTTTGAAGACAAAAGTTTTAAGTTAGGTGTATTAACTTTATTTTATTTTTAAGAGGATCGAGTTGATTTGAGAAAAATATAATTTCAAAACATATCTATGAATAATAAAAAAAGAAAATGAAATCGTAATTGCCAAATTAAAAGTTTCGTTTGATAATTTATAATGCGAAAATATTTCCTCATTATATCACATGTATCTCAGTAAATAAAGAAAATTTCAGAAAAATGTTTTAAAGAAAAAATATAGGTATAATCACGGCACACATTTTATGTTTTTGAACTTTTTTTGTGACTCTGTTATTTTTCGAGAAATTGAAGATTAAAGTTGCTTATATTAATTAAGCCCCGAATTTGGTGAGGATAGACACTTTTTTATCATATAACTTGTATCACAATAAATAAGGAAAATTTTAAAAAATGTTTCAGATAAAAAGTATAGGTATAATCACGGCACACATTTTATGTTCTATAAACTTTTCTCGTAACTCTATTATTCTATGAGAATTTGAAGATTAAAGTTGCTTATATTAATTAAGCCTCGAATTTGTCGAGGAGTCATTTTTGGATAATACAACATGTATCTCAGTAAATAAGAAAAATTTCAAAAAATGTTTTAGACAAAAATTGTGAGTCTACTAAAGACACAAATTTTATCTCATAAACATTTTGTTGATATCTATACTAGTTTTCGAGAAATTTGGGACTAAATTCACTTATATTACAAAGCATAATTTTTTTAGATTATATTATTTCAACTAACAAATTTATTTTGAATAAGATGGTTTAGACTAAAGCAAGATTTAATACATTTTCTTTTAATAAATGTTCTTTTGTTAAGTAATCCTTTGTTTTAGGTTCTAATATTTACAATTAAATTCTGATGTTGCTCTTCTTGAATCAAATTACTAACTGACTTAGGTCCCTTTCACAAACTCTCCTTTGGTCCCTTTCTTTGCAGGTAGTGGGTTGTTCCTTCAGATGATTGCTACCTGAGTAACATCAGATGACAATAACTTGTTTATTATCTCTTGAGACTATAGTCCCTTTGAGATTGTGGAGACCTTTCTCTCTTTATTGCCTTTCGTGAGACCTTTGTTCCGTTTTCCTCTGTAAGAACTCTTCTCCATTGCAAAGATTTTCCTTGCCAATAATATCATGAAAAAATTCTTGAAATTTTTCTTCCGACAACCCAAAAATAAAATCTCTAAAATAACAAATAGCGACAACTCTAAATAATATTTCAAAATAAAACTAGAATATAGAATATTCACAGCAGATTTTAAATTGGGTGTTGACTCTATTCGTAACGCATCCAAAATTTAAAAAAGGTTTTCTCCAAAACTATGGAAAATATCAGGAAAAAAAATTACATCTGGCACATGAAGACGCCTATTTCTGTTAAACTGTAGTTTGGGAACGTAAGCCTTGAAGTTGGTTGTAAGTAGATTGTATTTTGTATTTTGTTGTTGTTAAGTTTCAATCTTGAAAAAATGTGATCTACCTACAACCAACTTCAAGGCTTACGTTCCTAAGCTGCAGTTTAACCCCTATTTCTAGTGAAAAGATCTCTTATTGCTTAATCTTGACCTATCAAAATAAATTGGAGACGACATTCTTGAACTGTTGGTGAAGAGGGTTTATCAATCACGTCACACAAATCTAGGATGACGCTCAGTGTCTTATTTCTAGTTTGGAATGGTTTCCGATGTCAGTTGTGTGTCGTCGTTTGTTTTGTAGAAAAGAATTATTTCAGTTAAAAATCAATAGACTTCGTTTAGATAACCGGCAAGTTCCTGAGTCAAAACTTAATTAACTAGTGGAGTCGACTCTCCGAAAAAAATGTTACTCATTTCTCCTCCTTTGTACTCTGTGTCACCAAGGACCTAATGGCATCATTAGGCACTTCCCTTTTGACTCTCGAACAGTCTACTTCGTGTGAGTTTTGAATCTTAATCACAAGAGTAATGAGAATATACTTCAAGTCTAAAAGTGCTTATGTGTTTAACATGGAGTTCATTGTACGTTTCCAACTATATCTAATGTTTACATAAATTCTAATTTAATTATTGATCCTTTCTAACGTTAAATTAAAAATTAACTTGTGGATATAAAAAAATTGCTGGTTTAGTTATTGATGCTTTTTAGCATTAAATTAAAAGTAGGAAGTAAAAATAATTAGGTTTAGTTATTAATTAATTTAGAGTTAAATTAAAAATTAACTTGTGGAAATAAAAAAAATTGTAGTTTAGTTATTGATCCTTTTTAACGTTAAATTCAAAACTAACTTATAGAAACACATTTAAGGTTGCCAGATTGTTCAGACATCAACCCGCCACTAGAAGGTGCTCAATCCGCCCAACTCCATGGAGAATTTGAATAGAGGAAATAGGTTATTTTAATGTGACGTCATTTGCCACCCAGATATTAATTTTACTGATACATTTTATATATATTTTTTAATTATACATTGCCGTCGGAAATTGTTGGTCCGATCGATGAAGGTGGTTTCAAAAACACAGCTCAATGCAAATCAGGATATCTTGGTCAAAAAGTTAGATATGGACTTTGAATTAAAATATTTGTAAATATTATAAAATTCTGCGTCAGATGGTCTACTGATACATTATTTTTGACTTATCGAAGTGATTATATTATTTAATGTGTTTAGATAAAAATTATCAAATTTTTCAAATATCGATCGATAAGTTTAGCTCGTTGCCTGATCTACAAAACGTATACAAAAAATTTGAAATTTCCCTTGTTTTCCTAACTGAATTGTAAACTTTAATTTGAGCTATGAAAACTTAAAAAATATTAAGTGGTTCTAGAAATATGACTCAAAACGTCCGAGAAGGTTTTCCGGAAAAACCATCACTTTCAAGTAGAAACCACAGTTTAGCTGACTTTGAAAAAAAATATGTTCCATATTTCTTTTACCACTTAACCACTTTGTACACATTCTGCACAACGAATTCTGGTTAATTATTGATCGTTATTGAGCCTGTATATCTCATTGAATTTTTACCGAATCATCTTATAATTTTTTAGACACATTTCTGAAAACATATACTCTGAGAAAATCCAAGAAAAAAAAATAGATTTTTTGAAACTTACAACTGCGAGTGCCCCCTTAAATAAAAAGTAACTAGTGTAAATAAAAAAATACAATTCTAAATTCAAATTAAGTATAAAATTGAATAGTAGCTCTGAAATAAAAAAATAAAAAAATTTCTTACTATAGAACTCGAGCATTGGTTGTTCATCTGTTTTGTAACGATAAATAAGGTACGGGATTTATGAGGAATAAAAGGTTGAGAAGGATGGGAAAGTCTTTTTAAAGAGAAATGAATACCTCATTGAAGCGGTTAATGAGGGTCTGCACAGAGGTGGTGACAGAAACAGCAGTAGGCCAGGAGGCCTCTTCCTCCGTCTGTGTTCCGCTGCTCGTTGTGCAGCTGAAGTTGGTGCTGAGACCTGGAGTTATGGAGGATTTTACGGCTGATTGTTTCTTGGATAGAATGGGGTCTTGAGCCACGTGCCGCAGGTATTCGCTGGGTGGTACCTGGTAGAACAAGTGGTACTCAGTCTCCGCCAACCTGAGCGCCACCTCCTCGGGGAAGTGCAGCAGCTTTTGCAAATCCTCCAGCTCCTCAGAGCTCCGAGGCAGCTGCGGCTGCGGCCGCTTCTCCAGCTCTGTAACAGAATATCGATTTGCACAAGTGAGAATTGAATAGTAGTCGACCAGAGTCTGCATTTTACCAGCTGTATGTCAATACGTGTCTATTTACGTTCAAGTTAATCTTAGCCAAAAGATATACGTGAATCGGAGAAAAGCTCAAGGTTCTTGGCTCCGATTCACGTTCATTTCTCTTCTACAGTCACATTTATTTATTCATCACTCGAAACTTCAAGATATATCAAATTATATTCAAATATTTTATATCCCTTCTTCCAATTTATTATACACTAGATCTTCCAAAAGCGCGCTACGCGCTCCAAATCTTTAAAGAAATTACAAAGGAGGTATTTTTTAAAGCAGAATATGTTTACATTATTTATTTAATATCCTTTCTTAATTTGTTTAGTTTCTTTTTTTGACCGATAATAATTATTCTACTTTTCATTGATTTTTTTTGTTTAATATTATAAATAGATTATATTATACCAAACTCAACGATTGATATATATAATAACGTGTACCATATTATTGATAATGTGTTAGCATCTTTTTCGTCAAAGAACCTTTTGATATTTGGGGATCTTAATACAGCATTTTGAAATATTGAAACCAACCATAAGTAATGATTTTGATAATGAGTCATCTGTCACCTATAACTATGATTTTGAAGCTGAAAATTATTCAGCTATTAATTTGTTATTATTATTAATTTGTTATTATTAATTTGTTACAGCATTTTGAAATATTGAAACCAACCATGAGTAATAATTTTGATAATGAGTCATCTGTCACCTATAACTATGATTTTGAAGCTGCAAATTATTCAGCTAATAATTTGTTTTTAGATAACGTTGATTGGTTTAATTCTTTGAATTTTCTTAATATTAATGAAGTTGCGGATATATTTTACAAACATATGTTGAAAATTGTTGAAAATTAACTAGCGCACTGGAATCTTTGTTACATTGAATGTTAATTTTCGGCCTTACGTATGCTAAAACTTTTATAGTTTTGTTAATTACCTAGAGTTGTGCTAGTTAAAATTTTAAATCTGTGAAAAAATATCGGACATTTAGCTCCACCTGCACCACTAAGAAAAAACACTTTCTTTTTTTTAAAAAGGAGATAATGAAGACGCTTTTGTGATATCTATGAACCTTACATGATATCAATAGGATAGTAAGTCCTAGGAATATCCTTTTATAATGAGGGTAAAAACACTAAGTTTAAAAATATTTTAAAATATGTGAAAAAATTCCTACGCTGTAACTCCGTTGGATAAAATTTTCTGGGAAAATATAAATATTTATAAGTGTAATTACATTATTCTATGTACGCGTAATTCTTAATCATTCAATCACTTCTCTGTTTTCCTAGAAATACTCTAAATGACTGCCAAGAGCTAACGAAGATACCACGTAAAATTGGCTATGAACACAGATGTCTTATTGATACAATTTTTTTCTAAGGGTTGTCCGTCACTTTTATTAATTATGTTGTCAAATTTAAATAAAAACAAATCAGCAACGATTAAGGGGTTATAATATCTTGACGCACTGAAACCTGAACTTTTTTGGGGTTTTTTTCTGCAAAACTACTGAATGTATTGAAATAAAATTTTAAGACTTTATTATGCAGGTATTAAGGTGTATGGGAATATTTTTTATTTAAATTTTAGATACAAAACGGCGTCGTGGATCAGGGTAACTTAAAATAAATATTTTACCCAAACAGGAAAACTACGGTACTATGTACTGCGACGCATTCTTTCACATTATGTTTAATGTTTAATTTCTAAAAAATCTACAATGAAATTTTTAATCAAAACAAATAAACAAAACAAAAAGAAAACTCTAGCGCCAAGTTATTTTAATGAGAAATAACTAAAAAAAAAAAACAAAACAATAGACTAATGAAACTAATCAAATTACTATATTTGTTAAACAAAATTCAAACCAACAAGCCACGACTAACCAGTTTTCCGGAGAGTCGGGTATAAGTTGCAGCACTAACTAGATTTAATTTTAACCACAATAAGACATATTTATTTAATTAAAAATATATCAAAAAGACTACAGAAAAGTAGAAATAGCCGTCCGCATGGCACGGCAGTTTACAAAAAGACGCGCACTGAACACTGACTCTAAATTTAATGTTTATTTGGAAATTGACTCCATGAAAAATAAAACAAAATTAATTATTGGAGATCACCAGGGATCGCCTACGCCCACTAATGGAGTAGTAATGATGATTACATGTTTATAAAGTTTTAACACTTATTATACAAGAAATTGACCAGACGGTCGAATACATCAGTTCAAAATACGACAACAGCGAGAACGCGTCGTAGATAAGCCACAATTTTACACACAATTAACCCCTGGCACAAGAAGCCGGAGACACAATCGTTCCAAGTTCAACCACAAGCGACCGAACTTTGCCGCGCGGCGAGTTGGTAGCCTCGTCCGCCCACCCCTGTATCTCCGCCGTCTGCAACTACCATGACAGGTAGTAAACAACTACCGTCAACATCGTCTTCTGGTCCTGGCATGAGAAAAGAAAAGTGCGAACATTTAATGTTTATCGCACAAAACAAATAATTGTCCGATCTGACAAGTTGGCAGGTAAGAACCGGAAGTTCAAATAATAATATTATCTCAGTATTTCAATTAATCAAATACAAAATCAAAAAAAAAAAAATCTTAATTTAACAAAATCTTAAGTTCGACAATAATCAAAATAAACAATTCCCGCAGGTCAAGGAATAACATCGTTTAGGCGATAGAGGCGGGATATAAGGCCACTCCTGAAGGCGATACGTCAGTAAACTGGCTCTACCTGGGAGTGGTCTTAAGGTCCCAAATAAGGGTGTGTTTTTAGCGGGTCGGCAGAACATCGCCACCCCCGCATAACCCTGTAGTACGGGCTACAGGGTACCTGAAAGCAGGTTTTCACATCCTACGCAAAAAAAAAAATCAAAATAAACAAAAATTAAAATAACTTTTAAATTTTGAATATTTAATAAAATTAAAGAATTTAAACTTAAAATAATAAAAGGCACAGATCGCGAAGTTTATATTAAGACTGAACAATAGCCTGGCATTGATTCCAGATTGGTGTGTAATAATTTAATTACACAATTAATATTTTAACATTATATCAATTATTAAACGATATAATATTATTTAATTATTTTTTTAAATTTTTTTAAAAATATTGTGCGAGGTAACTTTTTACTTCATCACAGTAGATACCTAAAGCAAAATTAAATTATTTTGAATCTTCATTAGATTTTCCTTGGAAGTATGCAGGATTATAATTTATGTGTAAAATAAGGTAATTCATTTGTCTTATATTTAGGAAAGTTTAATACAACGTATCTTTCAGTAAGGATTGTTCTGCAGTTCTTGATGTTTCATAATATTCCTTATCATTTCTCAGAAAGTTCTAAACTCCTGTTAATACGAGTTCTCATCTGTTCTATGACGATTTCTGATCAGATTCTAAAGGGTGGAGCTCGAGTACCAGATGGGGCCTCCTCCTTTCTTCTTTATATCATCAGGGGCCTGACTAGGTCATTGAAATAGTTCTCTTTGCTGATAAGGTCATCTTAAAACTCTTTTGATATATTTTAAATCAAACCCGAACCTCCTCAAGCTTTTGAAAAAGTTTACAACAGGAGTTGAGTCAAATGTTAAGTTTAATAATCTTTCCAAATATTGTTTAAATTTTTTATCTTGTTTTGGCATTGAAAAATCATCAAAAGAGCCATAGGGTGGTTTTTAATCGAATCGCTCCTAAGTTGACACATGCTCATGAACGGTAAGTCATAATTCAGAATTTATAAATTTTTATTGGATCTTTGTACACAAGGGAATTCGATGAAACGAGATTGCGGGCAGCCTAGCCAAAATAATTTTGATGTCTAATACACATAGGACAGATAAAATAAAAAACATGAACTCTATAATGGAATAATATACTTTGAACAGTTGTACAATGAAAAACTAGGACAATTTCTACTATACGTATAAAACTTATTTAAAACGATAATATGTTTTTGTTTTAAAAAGGGATTTTTTTAGATACTGGGAGTAAAGTAATGTTACCAGCTAAACATTATTCGGACTTTCTAAGGTGAAGATGTAATTTTTTATCTTGTATCTCTAAACATAATTTTTTAATAGATTTAAGAAGCACTCAATAATCTAAGGACTTCGGGTGAAGGCACGTTTCGCTCATAAAGGCAGGAAAGTAGTCATGAACCTAAAGTTTACCTTCATCGATCTAACATAAGTGGCAAAACCATCTATAAAAAATGTGTAGTTCTTAAAACTTTTCGAGTAACGTTACAAAATTGATGCTTGTAAAATAAAAATTTTGATAAACATTAAAAAATACGCAGACATTAAAAGAACTGCTAAATTGTACTTTAAGTTAATTTTGGTTAATTCTTTAGTTTTTGTCAATTCTTTCGAGACTTGGTTTTTCAACCCAAAACTTGACTAATGTCCCTGCTGTGCGGCAGTAGGATTGCCGAAAGTCGAACAACTGACGAGTAGACTCACGTAGACTCAGTTTAGGTTTAATGGCACTAACGAGTGGTTATCTCATTTAATTTGATGATGGCTCAGTCGACGATAAAAATATTTGAAAAAATTCTCCTTTAGTTATTGATCCTTTATTAATTGCTCTAATTAATGTAGCGCTTTTTGTAAAGTTGCATAAATTAAAAAACAAATTAAAATAACCTAAAATCAATTAAATCATAAGCTGTAATCTAAAACAATAACGTTAAAATACAGCATGCTACAAAATATTCTACTTCTTATTCAAATCTGATTTAACTAAAGCTTTGTGCAAGAATTTAAAATTTTTAAAGCTCTGCTACCTAAAAGAAATTAATCTCACACATAATGTGAAAATACTGCAGAGGTAGCAATTTGCAAATATGCAGAAGCAGACTTTATCAAAGAACTCGCAATATAAAACAATTCACGGCAGTTTTAATTTACCTTATACTCTTCACAAGCTTTTGAAGTATTTTTTAATACCAATTTCACTTTTTACAACAACAGAAAAAAAATAGAACGAAAAGTTAAAATGAGATTTTTTAATTAGAGCGTAAAAAGATATGGTAATAGTGTATTCATACTTTATCACATAATACAATAAAAGTTCACAAGTCTTTTCATTAAAAGTATTTCAAAATTTTGCACTTGCTAAGTTGTAATTGTGTTAAATTAAGCTTATAAATTATAGGTGGCATTAACTTTATTGCAATTACTGCTATTATATTACACTATGGTAATTGTACGAGTCTAACGTACATTAATTTTCACAATTACGTTTTACATAAAGCTGGAGAAATTTAAATTACTTTTTGCGTTAAATAATAATTTGATTATCTACAACTAGTTTATAGTGTAAAAATTAACACTCTGTAAGGTGAAAAAATGTTCTATTTTTAAAGTAAATTACATGTGGAAATGAAAAAATTTATCAATAAAATTATTGGATGAAATTCATGTAGGAGAATAAATTATTGACAGTGTCAATAGATTTCACATTTTGAAGGATAACTATTTCGAAATGAGGTTACAGGTAACGAAATAACCTGAATCAATCAAAATTGAAGCATCTACTTCGGTGGCCATGACCAAAAGCCCCAAGTCTCCCTAAAGCATGCTTTAGGCCGAGTTACTAGATTCGATATACATATTTCATTTGCAGCTTCCACTGCTCCACTCAGTAGCTACTAATGTTAAAGAGGCATTCTCAAGATAACTAGAGACTTTTAAAAACCATTGAAACCGAGTTTTTTTGTTCTCTATACTTCTTCACAGGATAAAAGACATTTTCTAAATGGGAATCTTTTGTGTATCTACTTTTCATGTTGTTTTCGTATATTTCTCAAATACAGTTTTCTGTAAAGAATAATTGTTGAGTGACAATTTCTTAAACCTTATGACTGAAAAATATTTCTTCCTACAATTTCTCTTTCCTTAATTTGTGTTCTTTGTCAAAACCTGAGGTTTATTTTTAATCCATTCGACCTGAAGCATTCGCTCAAAAAAGGTAAAAATATTTCTCTAATTAAGCCATTAACGCGAGACTCTAAAAATACCCTGGGGCGAAAATTTTAAATTCAGTTGTTTGTATTAAAAATCTTAACACTTACACAACCGTCGGAAATTGTTAGACCAATCGATTGGAGAGGATCGAAAAAACACGATATCTTGGTTAAAAATTAAGATCGAAACTTGTCTTTTAAAAATTTTAAAAGCTTATTGAATTCTGATTAAGAATAGCTATTAGTTAAATTTTTTAGAAATTTTAAAGTAATTTTATTAATTGATGAGTTAGAAAAAAAATTCTCTAATTTTTCAATTGTCGTTCACGAAGTTCAGTTCGTTGCCTGATGTAGACAAATTAAAAAAAAAATTTAATTTATATTATTCTCGTCGATTAATTGCCAGCTATAATTTGAGCCAAGGAAACTTAAAAAATATTGAGTGGTTCACGAAATATGACTAATTATGTCCGAGCATGTTTTTCTAAAAAATCAGTCAAAACCGTGGTTTTTGCCTAAAAATGAAGGTTTTTGAATGAAGAAAAACATGCTCGGACATATTTAGTCATATCTCGTGAACCACTCAATATTTTTTAAGTTTCCTTGGCTCAAATTAAAGCCGGCAATTAAACAAAGAAAATAATATAAATTTTAATTTTTTTTAATTTTTCTACACCAGGCAACGAACTGAACTTCGTGAACGATAATTGAAAATTTCGAGAATTTTTTTTTCTAACTCATCAATTATTAAAATCACTTTAAAATTTCTAAAAAATTTAACTAATAGCTATTTTAAAGTAAAATTTAATAAGCTTTCCAAATTTTTTAAAGGCAAATTTCTATCTTAATTTTTAACTAAGATATCGTGGTTTTATGTGAGTCCCGTCTTGACAGGTTACTACCTGTCATAATAGTAGCAGACGGCAGAGATACAGGGGTGGGCGGACGAGGCCACCAACTCGTCGCGCGACAGAGTTCGGTCGCTCGCGGTTGCTACGTAACGGCGACGGATCACGGCGTAACTAAAGACCTTGGAACAATTGTGTCCCAGGCTTGTTGTGCCAGGAGTTGATTGTGTGTAGAATTATGGCTTTACGACGACGCGTTCTGTCTGTCGTTATTCTAGTTTTGGTGTGCTTGAAAGATATTTGGTTTTCAAACTTAAGACTATATATTATAATATTAAAAAGATAATAAAGACTGGTCGAGGTGAGCTCCTT
This sequence comes from Ganaspis brasiliensis, assembly GCA_037103525.1. Lineage (NCBI taxonomy): Eukaryota > Metazoa > Arthropoda > Insecta > Hymenoptera > Figitidae > Ganaspis > Ganaspis brasiliensis. Next base: position 334,093 of record JAZKLR010000327.1, on the reverse strand, counting down.
TATTAAATATTGGACTTTTTGTCAATGTTGGAGTTGGTTTTCGGACCTATTTTGTAAAATATTCGAGTCAGTGTTCAGTGCGCGTCGCTTTTGTAAATGGCCGTGCCATGTGGCCGGCAATTTTGTGATCTTTTGTCACCTCTTGATAAATTTTATAGTTAATAAATATGTCAATTTTGTTGTGTAAAATCTGAAATTTAGTTTGTGCTGCTCCTTACTTTACACTCACCGGATAAATTGTTTTATTATTAAAATAACTTGGCACGGTAGATTTATTTTTATATTGTTTATTCGTTTTTTTACATATTAAAATTTTAATTAATTAAAGTAAACATTAAACATAATCTGAAAGAATACATCATAGTATATTTAAACTTTTTGCAATGTATTTACAAATATTACATTGAATATATTCATTCTAATATTTCTTTTTTATATTCATTGTTAAATTTTTTCCTAAAGATACCACGTCTGAAAACTAAGAGCGTAGCTGCTCTAGAACCCGTATTATCTGAGTTAGTTAATTACTGATCCTTTTCTATTATTGTTAAAAATATTTTCGCACTTTAGGAATGAAAATAATAAAGGAATTTAAATAAATCGTAACATTAAAGATAATAAAATGAATAATCAAAGAAAGCGTCACAATTGAAAATCGATCTGGTGGTTTTGTTTTTGGTTTCGTTTTTAAAATTACGTGATAAGTCACAGGGTCTTTTCTTTTATTGCCCTCTTTGCAAAAATTGTAATTTGAGCTACATTCATGTTACGACTATTTTTAGTTCTACTAATTAAAAAATAATTCCAAATTTTGTTGTCACTATCCGACATTCTCATATTCCCTTTATTAAATTTTTAACAATCACATACGCTAGAGAAGTTTTATTTACTGCCTAGTCTTTTAACACAGCAGTATATATTGAATTAATTTACATGGAAATTGGATGATAAAAACACAATTTTGAATCTCTAGAAAAATATTCTAAAATAGTTTTTCTTACCACTTTTTCTTTTTTTCTCAATATACATATATAAAATTTAAATTAAGTATTTGAAAAATGAAAATAAAAGAAATTATTAATAAAAGCAAATGGAAAATAATTTTTAATTCAATATGGTTTGTCATTAAATTCATACAATTTGTTTTCCCATGTGTGCAAAAGAAAATTTTTTTTCGTAAAGTTCACATGTACAGAAGCAGAAACATAGCGTTAAATTATTAAATATATTGCAACATTTATGACTTAATCTATGAAACATTTTAACGAGCATTTTAATTGTAAAGTTTTAACACTCAAAGTAAATGGCTCAGTTTATTTGCCTTAATTACTACCGAATATGAGCAGTTTGCTTTTAATGAATCCAAAAGTCAATAAATTTTTATTTATCTTAAACAGTATAAATAAAGTTTATGAAAACGGCGAAGTAATTAGTAAAGCAAACAAACATAATATTTCATACAGTTTAAATTTACAGATATGAATTTAATTAAAAACATAAATTTATTCGTCGCAAAATTAAATAAAATTTTTATATTCTTAGCGCACCAGTCGGCCTAGCAGGATTTTTATTTTTCTTGTTTTTAACACTTGTGTATATTTTATTATATTTCCATGTTTCACTTTTTGAAATAATAATTTTGCAACCGAATTAAATAACAAGATTCATTCTCGAGTCGTCTTCTAGATTCAACCTTTTTTTAATTTTAGAATTCAGGCCACATCTTCTTTATACATTTTATAAATAAGGATCACGAATCCCATTAAGTTTGCGACATTGTCTTTTAGATATTGAAAAGTACGCTACTCTTGTTCTTCTTGATCTTATTTTCATCACCTTTCTTTTTTTTTTCTCTCTTTTTTAATCGAAAACGAGACTGGAATGAATCTTAAGAGGATTAGAGCGCGAATGGTAAATCGTAAAGAAGAATAAATGTCCCTGAATCGTAGAAAGGTTTAAATACACTTCTCTCAGTTTAATGGGATTGTCGGTCGAAGTTCACTACAATGGACAAAACAGTTGAAGCGAAAATTAATCGTGTATGTTGTTTGCGGATACTATAGTTAAAACTCTACATAGCTCTCTCTCCCAATGGGACAGCGAGTGTCAGAGTTGAATTTAAATAACAACTGAAACATCGATCTTCTACACCATTGTGCCCAAGTGTTGCTATAAATTCTTAAAACCCTAACAAAAATTGAAATTCAATAATCAAGCATGAGTTATTCGAGCGCGGTGACTGCATTTACGATTGGCAGTTGTTGTTACATTTATATTCCTTCCGGAATATCGGATTGCACTTTTTATTAAGTTAAAGCTTCTACATTCTATTTGGCCGACTACAAGAGTGCAATAATAATAATTGATAATTCATGGGATGAAGTTTCGACGTGAGAAAATTACACGGAAAATTAACGATAATTAACATACAAAATTATTATGTTCTTGAAACTTTGCGAGAAATCCCAAAAAGCCTTCGGGATATTCTAAATAGTTTTGAGATAATGCATCACAAGTTTCGTTTTAATATTTATAAGAAATTTTGTAAAATAAAAATTCTTCTAAATTATAATTCATTTAAATTGGAAGTCTTTTAAATAAAAACTTGGTTTGTTAAATATGAATTCGCTAATCTAAAAATTCTGTTAGGTCTAAATTCTGATTAACTTATGAAATAAAAAATCTAAATAATTAATTTTAGAACCATGCATCCAGAAAAACAATATTTTTCAGAAAAAGAAAATTATTGAATTTTAGGTGGCACGTTTCAGAAATTCTGACTCATGGAATGAGTTTTTTAAAATTTTTAACTTAAAAATGAAAACTTCAATTTATTTTACCTAAAAAATAATGTATAGTATCGAAAAATATTAATTTTGTCGCTATTAGAAAATTTTTAAATTTTGAGATTACTTTACAGTGTGTGACTTTTCATAGAGCGGTTTGTTGTGACAATTAACAATTGAGGCGTTTGAATTGTCAAGAGAGGTGTTCTTTCAGAAATATCGGGATTATAAATAGTCTCGGAATTGCGTCCTTTTATTACACGTCAACGACAATACCGGACGTTCTGTTTTATGGAATCCATACCATGGCTAATAACTCACTTTTTGATATTACTAGTTTTTCGAACGCTTTTACTCTGACAGATTTCAATTCTGAATATGAGTTTTCAGAAATTGACGATTTGCTCTCATTTTATTAGATTTTTATTTTTTCAATTCTTTCTGCACATTGTATCGAGTCTGTTGACGGATATTTGTTTACATTCATCATTCTTGTAAAAAACTGAATTGAAAGTGAAAATAAGGTCGGAAAGAATTTTAATGGATTATTAATAAGTAAGAAGCACCAGTCAAAACCAAGGTTTAAAATTTCGATTAATTTTTCCCCCAAGGATTACGAAAATATAAATATGTCGATCGACAGAGTGAGCATCAGGTGGTCAGGGTAATTAGTTGAAAATTCAATTTTCTAAGAAGTTATGAAATAAATTCTCTTAACATTATTCATAAGGCAAATTAATACAATTTAAGTTTTTAAGAAATTTAAACAACAAAGATTTATTACTTATAAAGAAAAAAGAGAAAAAAACCTATTTCAAAGTGATTAGGAGGAAATTGTGGGGAAAAAAGTCTAAAACTAAAAACATTTTATTAATTATTATTTCTGTGGTGATTATGGTTTTCAGAGATTATATTTTTGAAAAAATGAACACCTGAAGCAAAAAAAAAAAAAAACTCATCAATTATTCGTTAGTTCTGGATCAATAAAATAAATTCGAATAGAAACCAATAAGTTCTCTGGATTCCATTTGCGCTAATGCCATTACATATTTCTACTTTATTAATTAGTTTTTTAATCAATTCTGAGATTATTAATCACGTAATAATGCAAAGTACTGTAATTTCTCCGACACTTTTCGCTATCATGTTAATCTTTATTACCCGTAAAAGCTTCTGACAATAAGAATCATCATTAATCTTTCTGTCATCTTTTTCTGTGTAACTGACACGACGCTTTGGAATAAAGAGAATTGTCTAGAAAGATGTATTCGATTCTTGAGTAAAGAAAATTCTCTGCACTAATTGGACAAAATTTATATATATTTTTCAGAAAATAATTTATTTAATAATCAATTAAAATCTGCATAATTTATTTCTGTTTTTTTTTCGTTTAGATGTGATTTAATTTTTTGAATCTAGTTACTTAGAATAGTTAAAATCTAACATTTTAAAATTAATTAGTAATTTTTTAGTCAAAAGTTATTTATAAACATGCAAATGAGCGCGAATTGTAAGTACTGCGCATCTGTAACTATTATACAAAACTACTGCGCATGTATAACTATCATAGAAAGCTATTGCGCATGTAAACATGTAATAGAAAACTACTGCGCATATGCAAATATTATAGAACACTACTGCGCATTTGTAACTAACATACAAAACTACTGCGCATGTGTAACTTTCATAGAAAAGTACTGCGCAGATTTAAATATCATAGAATACTACTACGCATCTACAATTGTCATAAAAACCTATTGCGCATTTGTAACTATCATAGAAAACTACTGCGCATGTGTAAATATCTTAGAACACTACTGCGCATGTGTAACTATAACAGAAAACTATTGCGCATGTGTAACTATCATAGAAAACTACTGCGCACATTTGAATATATCATAGAATCTGTAACTATCATAGAAAACTACTGCGCATGTGTAAATATCTTAGAACTCTACTACGCATCTGTAAGTATCATAGAAAACCACTGCGCATGTGTAAACATCACAAAAAACAAATGCGCATGTGGTACTAGCGTAGAAAACTACTAAGTACGCAAAAACTTTTGCGCCCGCTTCTATGAGTCACGCTTACGTCATAAAGCAGCGTAAAGTTATTAACACATGCGCAGTAGTCTTTTATGATTATTACACATGCGCAGTAGTGTTCTATGGTCACTACACATGCGCAGTAGTGTTCTATGGTCATTACACATGCGCAATAGTGTTCTATGGTAATTACACATGCGCAGTAGTATTTTATGATGTTTACACATACGCAGTAGTGTTCTATAATGTTTACACATGCGCAGTAGTGTCCTATGATGTTTACACATGCGCAGTAGTGTTCTATGATGTTTACACATAACAGTAATTTTCTATGATAGTTAAACATGCGCAGTAGTTTTTATAATAGTCATAAAATTTATCTACCAATAAGAAACAGTCTTTTAAAGTTCTTTAAGCTAGAAAGAGGGAAGTATCTATCGATCTATTCAGATCAAAATAAAGAAGAACAGCAAAATATATAACACTAATTTTAAACTTAAAAATTAAAACTCTTTATCCTTTATAATAATTGCTATATTGCAAAATAAAAACTATCACAATATATTTTTGATATTTTTAAAGATAGTATTTGAGAGTGTGTAGCGCTCTTTATCTGTTCTAGTTTTTCTTGACAATGGAGAATAAAGTGTTAAAAACAGCTTCTTGAAATAGAAAATAAGAAAAGTGTACCTTATCAGGTAATGGTGCGGCCACGTGGGGGTGGAGGATGCGGAAGTGGCTGAGTGTCGTGTTGGTGTAAATAAGACGCGATCACGCGGAAAGCGGATTAAAGTCGAACTTAGTTTAAGAGCCGGCAAAACATGTGCAGCTCAGTCGAATTGCTGAAAGAAACGTCTCTTCGCACTTTTCCAGCCTACATCAAGTCGGCTGCATCGATAAATCCAATCGTCTGCTGTCTTTCCTTTATCCATGATTCTTTCTCAGGCGGACGACGTACGTACGCATCGATGCCACACTCTGAAAAAGAGAAAAAGGTCTCGTTTTATTATTAACTCAGAGAGTGATTTATGTCTTTGCCAACGAATCTGTCCAAATCGTTAGACAGGAATTTTCTTCCCTTTGCAATAACCAGGAATGAAAATGGGGATGAAAAGCAGACATCAAGTCTTTAAAAAAAAGACCCTTCCCATTTGTTCTTTTGAAGAAGAAAAAACTCAATTTATTCTGAAGAAGGAATCTATAATGTGAATAAGATTACAATAGCAAGTTTAAAGAACAAATGGGAATTCCATTTATAACACGTCAACAAATGATGAAAAATTGACATTGTCATTTTTTCTTTTATGACAGTAATGATATTAATATTTCAATCATTGTTACAATTTATTAACTTTGTTTATGTTTAATCAAAAGTTTAAATTTAAACAGTTTGTTTATCTGTAAATATTTCACCATTAATGGAATCACCGAAATCAATAATCAATATTAATTCACGTGAAAACTGATCCTATTGTTAGGTAATAATTGTTTGCTGGTAAACAGATTGTATTTTATGATAATAATGCAAATTCAAATTTAGATCATATTTACACTAAGGATAGTTGTTGATAATATCGGGTTTTTATATTTTTAGGTTTAATTTCCTTTCGTCGAAAATAAGCTAAAGTGTTTGAAAGCAAAATAGATAAGTAACCACAATCGATGAAGAAATTTCGTCACGATAATTTTTTTGCCAATACAGCAAGCTTGAATTTTCCGTAACCTTGTTTCCAACAATAATGACAGAAGATTGCATTGTTACATTAATAGACAAAATTTGAATTCTTTCATTCGTCGACACAATATTGCATATATATTGCATACAAAAATTTCTGTTTTAAATAAAATTACCTCTTTTTTGGTTTGATTTAACAAACACAAAATAATTTGTAGACTAAAATCAAACAAAATTATCAAATACAAATTATTACGCGACAAAGTTATTTTTAGCAATATCGATTAAGTGTCGACTTCTCCACTGTTTTTATTTAGCTCTAGTGACATCGCAACACAGAAGGTGAAATCTAACTTTCCTAAAGTCGGGTGAAAATTGTCCATTATCAAGAAAGCTTCTTTTTACTGCTAAAAAAACTAAAACAAACTTTTTAATTTGCTTTATTTATAAAGTGGTCTATTTATTAAAAATAAACTCGAATATTTATTAGTAATGAGAGTTGGGAGCTTGTTTCTCGTACATTTATCTGTATTTACTGACGCGATATATATCTACACATGTTATCTAAACTAAAAGTTATAATGCTCACATTTTGCAGTACCACCACTATAGGTAACGAAACTAGCGTTTTTGGCCGGCGATTTTAGAAGCACGCTCTATATATGTAATGCGGGAATGTATTTTAACTTCTGTCTACTAAAATGACCTCTATCGTGTAAAACAGGGTCTCCAAGCCGCAATGGAAGCTGATGATATACTGGTTAGTTTGGCGCTTAACGAATGGGGCACCTCGGTCGTAAGTAATCGGAAATCCGTAGAAAATTCTTTGCAAAGTTCTAGAGTGAGTCTAAATAAAGTCAACATTAAGACCCAGAAGACAATTTATGGGTTATTGGTTACCAATTAATTTTTTTTTTAATTCAACGTCAATGTAAATAGGAGCCTCTGTATTAGTTTGGCGAACGCCTAGACGATTCTTCAGTTCAAGGTTTCCAGATGCATCACAAAAGTTTTGAGATAGGTGTCCAGAGGCGTTCTCAAGATGTGTTAGGAATGTTTAATGGTATTTTCACAAAAAACTCTCAGCACTTTTATTTTCACGTAATATAGTTTATTCTTATTATAATTATCGAATACGTCACATTTGTTCACCCGTTATGAACACTAAATGAAGAACCCGTCAACAATCCGTCGAGAAATGGACGAAAAGTCGCTCCCGATGTGGACACTATAAAAGCCAAAACGAAACTGGACGCCATCACCTTATAAGGCCCACACTGACTCACCAAAAGAAGAGGGAGAACTCCTTCCAACGATTTGAGCTTCATCCGCTAGAGAGAGAGAGAGAAAGAGAGCAGGCATGGCCATCGAACAGGAGAAAACCAACCTCAATAGGAACTTTAAACTCCATTAAAGAGATTTATGAATTATTGGTAACCAATTAATTTTTTTTTAATTCAACGTCCAGGTAAAGAGGAGCCTCTGTATTAGTTTGGCGAATGCCTAGTTCAGCTCAAGGTTTCGAGATGCATCACAAAAGTTTTGAGAAAAGAGTCCAGAGGTGTTGTCAAGATGCGCCTTAAGTCCCTTCAGTCAAGAGACTGACGATTTGGTTCGTTAGAACTCTATATATAACGGCTCTCGACTCACCGCCGCGAGGAAGGGGAAAAGAAGATAGACCAATCCCCTCTCTTTTAAAACTGTGGCTCTGTTCTCGCTTTGGACGTCACTCTCTTCTACACATTCGTAGCGGCAAGTTGCGGCCCGTTATACATACGGTTCTCGCTCACCACCAACCAAACCAAATTGTCAGTCTCTTCCCTGACAGGACTTGAGGTGCATCTCGATCGAGTTCTAAACAGTTTACAGTGCGCGTTTACAGTGAAGTTCCCGATGATTTCTCACCTGATTCTCCAATTTATTTTTATACCGGGTGAACAAATGTGACGTATTCTAAATTTTTATAAGACCAAATTATCGTTCGTTTAAAATTAAAAGTGCTGTGAATTTTTGTCAATTACCATCAACCCTTTTCGAACATTTTTGGTCATATTTTCAAAATTTGGGCAACCGCAGAAATAAATAATTATTGCAGACCAGTTAAATCTTGGCCTGTAAAATTTTGATTCAAATACATTTTTAAAAATTAACATCGTAACAAAAATGTAAACACGATAGAAATCTTTTTGTTATTACACAAATTTTAATTAACTTTACAATTATCGTTTCCATAAAAATGACCATAAACTTTTACATGGCCCTAAATGATTGACAGCGTCTTTTCGTAAATTGAGAGAGAGCTTTAAACTAAAGCCGAATGTCTCTTTAATTCTAATAAAGTGGACAGAAATAGAGTTAGCGGCGTGCCGAATGGGTTTTGAAACACTGGATAAATTCGAAGCCTGGGTGGATAATTACCCTTTTTACATTGATTCGGTGCATTGAACTATAACAAAATCAAAATGCGAATCACATTGTTAAAGTGAGCCATACCACTTTGGGAGAATATATTACAATTGAAGCCGTTTGTCTTTGTCCGACTGGTTGAAACGATATTTAGTCTAACTAACTGCAAATACATGATTCTCATAACGATATGAAATGACACACTCACCTATCATGCTAACAATTCTAATCGGTTATAATGAAAGAGAACACAAGTTAAATAACCGCCTGTCCTTTGTATTCCATATAATCCATTATAGGCTGAAAGTGCTGGAATTCATTAATTTTTATCAGTTTTTTTTAATGAACGAGATGGATGAGAATTATACATTTTAATGTTTTTTCTATTCTCTAGGGGTGACAAGATTGCGAAAAATTAGTCGCCAAAATTAATCAGGTAATGTTTGTTATTTTCGACCTTGGGAGTATTTCATGCAGAATTAACGTAAACTAAAGTAATAATCGGAGTTGTGAAACTGTATGGGAGAGGGATTAGCTTAAGAGGAAGACAAAGCTGAACTGACACATGCTTGTTTGCAGTAAATTCAATTATTTAAGTATGTAAAGGGAAACAATTTAATTGTATGCTTTCACATGGAAGAACCGGACGTAAGAGTAAGCAAGTTTGTCATTTTAATTAAAAATATTTGTTGAAATAATGTTAAGGAAGATAACAGTTACACTAAAGACTCTGGTTGTCTTCTAATAATTTCAGAAATTTTCTAACCAATCAGAGACGTATGTTTATTACCGTCGCGACCCTCAGTATCTTTTCATCTTGTCAATCTACGCTCTCTCTAGTGTCAGGGCTACCTTGCTCAACACTATAGGTATTAATTTCAGTTGTCAAACATAATATCTTCTGTTTTTAACTTGTTTATATAACCCAGAATAACTTTTTGCTTTCTTCTAAGTATAGTATGTTTTTTTAAAAAATATGATTCGTGTTATGTTGAATATTGTGAAAAATATTTTGAAATATAAGATAATAAAAAAAGTGATAAAACTACAGAATATGAAGTAGAGAATTAGTTGAAACACATATAATTGCATTATGACTATTGTTTTCCAGACCTAGAGAATATTTAATGTAGAATTAACTAGGATTAAATAATAAACGCAGTTATGAAAACGTTAATCCGTTAGTACAAGAGCTTACTGTTCTGTTGTCGTCAAACATATTAAATCGCATAGTAATTCAAATTGTCATATTTAAAAGAAAATTTAATAATAATAATTACTGCGTTTATTTTATATTTTCATAAAACTTATGTTCTCTCTATGATTGTAGATTTTTTCTACTCTTTATTTATTTTAATTTAACCCTGTTAAACATTTCAAAATTATCTACAATTTATCTTTATGTTGTTAACTAGTTATTTTAACCGATATTTCAACTTTGTTATTTGATAGTACATGTAATTCAAGACAATACTCGGCTGTGTAATATTTAATACTTTAGTAAATTATAACGTTCATTTTTATATTGAATTTATTTAAATACTGTTTAAATTCAAATATAATTTTATACAGATCAAACAATTTTTATAAATATATTTACAATACAATTTTTAAAAATATATTATTTTTACAATTATGAAACAACGCATTAAAAGTTGAAACGATTGTAAATAAATTTGTATCTTTTTTATGTAGTTAGACGGGATTTGACATTCAAAAGATGTAAATTGGAAACTGTTCAAAGTTTGTCACATCCCATTAGAGTGCATTTGTGGTTGAAATCCGATAAATTGAAACCATTTGTCTTTTAACGTTTTCTGTTTAATGCTCTTCAGAAGTACTTAAAAGTACAATTACTGGAAAAAAGTGAAGATCAATCTACTTGTTTAAAAAGTATGAGTAAAAATAATTAAAACGAAATTTCAAAAGACGAACCGCTTTATTTTACATGAAATACCATACAGGATATAGAATACCGTAAATTCAGACTTTCGGGAAACTTGGAATTTAGATTAAACTAAATCACTGTCAGGGACAATAAAGAATTGCTTCGTATAGAAAAAAATAATGAAATTCTCTTATCAAAAGTTTAACGCAATTTATCTAATCTGATATTATCCGAATTGAAATCTCCCACTAGTTTCATGTTTCTCGAATCGATTTTCTAGTAATGATGTATTAAACGAAATTAAATTATTATCAATTCCTGTTAAGGAAATATGCTTAATTCTTCTTTTTTTGGTAAACGAAAACTTAAACAAATAATTAATAGTACTTTCTAAACCGTTTCTATTTTCTTCAACAGATATTATGTTTCATTTGAGTTTTGTAACTTTTCCCGCATCCCACAATCCTTATTGCATCACTTTCAATTATGACAAGCGGGATTCCGGTATTCCAATTTCCAAGATCTCGAATTTCATTATCCCGCATTGATGCCAAAATTCGAGATCTCATTTTCCACCATTTCGGATTCCGTCATTATGTTTTCGGATATTACACGTCTTTTTGGATTCATACATTTTATGTTCCGTTATCCAAGATCCCACGATTTTTTATCCCTAATTCCATTGTAATAACATTCAGATATAAAAACTCTACCTCCTATTTTTTAATAGCCCTCTGGTGTACCGCAGGGTTTTAATCTCGGTCCTTTCTTGTTTCTTTTATTCATAAATGAGTTGAAAAATGTTTCTAAATTTGTATAAATCTTATTGTATGCTGATGACTTAAAAATGTTTAATATAATCCAGAACCAATATATGATTGTATTTTAATGCAGATGGACTTAAATCATTATATATGACTGTAGTGTTAGTCAATCTTAAGATAACAATTAAAAGTACCAAAGTTGGAATCTAGATTTTTATACAACGATCTCTTATTCATATTCAAAACAATTAATGGTTTCATTAATTCTCCTTTTGTGATGATTTGTACTAATTTTTCTGCTCCTCAGAGATCACAGCGAACAGTCTTATCATTTTATGTATCTTTCCATAGAACGATTTAAGAACTTTTTTAATTGTAGTCTTAACACATTCTCATCAGTCCTCCGAAACAGTATTCTATATGTGTCCAGTAACAATAACGGAAATAAAAGTTTTTATAGTATTTAATAATAATGATGCGGCCTGATTTGTTGTTTATTACTGTTTCTACAAATAATTATCTAATGAGTATGTAACCCGTATATATGTACTAAATAAATAAATGATATCTCGGATTCGGTTATTATACTTTTGAACATCACACGTCCCGCATCCCATCATTCTACATCCCGTATCTGAAAATCCCGCACTCTATATCCCAGATATTCTTCTTCATGTTTCCCAATTCCTTGAATTCAGACATTTGACATTCCGTAATCCAAAATCCCGCTATTTATCATTTTTGATTCAACCATTCCTATATCCACTATTCAGTATTCAGACATTTCGAAACAGTAGGACCCAGGATGTGGCTAAATTAGACCAAGAAGTGGAATTGTGGTACTCAGAATTTATAATGTGAGGTGGTGGAATCATGAATGGGTAAAAGGTGGGATCAGGGGTGTCGAAATATGAAATGTCTGAATTTGAGGTAGTAGGATTAAAGTAGTTTTTGCATAACTTTTCCCAGACCCAAAATTCCTGATCCTGACATTTCACTATCCCGAATCCCAACAGTCTAAATTTCGGTTCCCGGACCCTAAAATTCTACATCTCTGGTTCCGACATTCCACATTTACCTTTCTAGATTTCAACATTCTAGATCATTTCACACTTTGAATCCATAATCTCATCATGCTATATCCTGGATTTAGAAATTTTATTATCCCAACATACCGGATCCCGCTAGTTCACATACCGACATCTCATCTCGGTTCCTGCATCTCTACATTTCGACAACCGGAATCCCACATTTCAGATTTCGTATCCCCCAATCCAGAATTCCGACATTTAATATTCTGCCGCGAATCGTATACCAGTATCGGGATTGTCGAAATCTAAAACCAGGATCCGGAAATAATTTCGTAATCGACTTCTAAACAGAAATAAATAAAACTTCAACAATTGTTCCTCTACTTTTAAAAATTAACTTCAATTTTTAATAAACTAATAAATATATTCCCGCGACAAGTTACTTGACGGTAAAAAGGATCAATAATTAAATTAAAATTTATGTAACCATTTAATAGATACAAATTAGTGTTGATTAGATTAATTGCTTTTTGATAAATATTCAACACGTGTACGAAGCGACCTCCTCGAAAGTCAGAAGGGAACTGAACTCAATGACCTCATCAGGCCCTTGATGACCTAGAGTATCAGGGGAACAGGTGCCCATCTGGGACTCGAGCTCCGCCCTGCTGTATGAAAGGAGGTAAGTCATAGAGCTGGGGAAAACTAATAGAAATTTTCAATTTTTTAAAAATATTATGACTCACCCACAAGTGTAAGTGACGTAATATTTGAGACTCTAAACTTGTTTTGAGTCTTTTTGCCTTGAGCTTTCTCCCATTGTTAATGTATTGAAGACAATCGATACATGTAGTTGAAAAAAGGAGCACTCAGCTCTGTTGAAAAACGCAAGCTGATTGAAATATTGGCCTTCTGACGAGGTACATACCGCTCTCTATACGTGTGTATGCATACGAGAGGACCAATTGGATGTAGTTTGACATGCGAGTAGTGGTAATATGTGGGGCGGTCGATAAGATAGTGACTTCAGAACATAGACACTTTCGTCTACTGTGCTTCCTAGTCTCGACCACGACTCAGCCTCATGAGTAGTTGAGTATGCTAACGGGAATCGTTGTAGCGTGCTGCCTCATAAACGAATGCTGTCAATGTTATTACTCACCCTGTTCACCCCCTGTCAACGGCAAAGTTCCATTAACTCATTCATCGTTTACTATGAGCTTGCGTTTTACTTGTCTCGTAATTGAGGGTCATCAACAATTCCCAAGTTCGGCCAAACACTTCCAATAGCTACTCAAAATTGTATTCTTCATTATTATTTTCAATTTTGCATAAGGTTTAATATGTAAAATATGACGAATATAATAAAGTATATACAAAGTTTATTGAAGTAACAAATTTTTGTGTTAAATTTTTTTTTTTATTTAATTTTTGTGTCTTGACTTATTCAACGGCACAAATGAAGGTTTTTTCCTCATTGAAGACTAACAAAAAATTTTTAACTCTCCATGGATGCTCTTATTTTATTGAGTCTCATGGAGTCTCAGTGCTTTACTCAAATGGAGTTCGCGCTCTGATTGGCTCAACAAGTTGAAGCAAATGCACCAATCGTATCGTTAAGCGCCAGAAGACCCCCGAGGTTTTCCTTTATCACTCATGCTCCTGATATACTCAACTTGCTTTCCGTTTCCCGTTACAGATCCAGTGGATCTAACGAGACGAAAGCTTATCCGTCTTAAGCTCTTCTCACATTTTTTATTATTTTCTACATTTCTTACAAGTTAATAGATTTTTCACGAATTGGATTTTTACAAGAATCATGTTAAAAAGGAATTATTAAATTAATGAGAATTTAACTGTGTCAATATTAAATTTATATTTTAGCTTTATAAACTCGTTATAAATAAATAATAAAGTATATTTGAAAACAAATCACTTAAACTGCTCCAACTTACGATGCCCTTCGGACAATATAAATTAATAAGGTAATGGATCTTTCCCAAATTTATTATTGTTCAATAAATTAAGTTTTGTATTCTGAAACAAGGTAATGCAAATAGTAAAAAATAGAATCTCTTTCTTTAAAGGTTTAATTAAAGCAAACACAAACAAAATTCTTTTAATTCCATTTTCAGTTAGTTCAGTTCATTTTTGAGAAAATGAAATATCTCATAAAAATTTAATAACATAGAATTTCTCAACTAAAGTATTGCGATTTATTTAAATTTGAAAACTTTTTTGTATTTTTTCACAAAAAATCATGATTATCTATATATTCTTATTATTGTTAAATAAAATTAATATATTTTATCAGTTTCTCGCTTGATAAAGTGATGCCTTGGACTTTTTCTTTAAAGAAAAAAATGAAAGAATCAAGAAACCGCAACCCCTAAGGTTTCCACAAGATTATCAATTTTCGTGACTTCAATTTTCATTATCCTGTGAAAACCCCTCAAGAAATATGAGGCTAACATTAATTTTCAATATCAACTATCGTAAAGTATTTCTTATGCAGCTTTACAAGCCACCTAGAGAAGAGAAATGATGCTTCAAAAAAATATGAGTTATGAACTATATCGCGTTATTCCTTTATTCACTGCCAGCAAAGAATGAAAGTTAAATACCATTTTTTTTATTTACTTTAAACTTTTTTCATTATTTACTGCTATTGGGAGTGATACTTTCACAATTTCTGATTTCAACTGACGTTTTTATACATTTGCGATTATTTACAAAAAAATCGTTTCAGCATTGTTTTCTGTTTCATCATTTATTAAAAATTACGTGAAACGCTTTTCAGTAACTGTTGAAATTCACAATTTTCCAATACGTTTAATGCATGCAGGGAATTTTATTCGATGTATTTCAAAAGACTGTGAACTCAACTGTGTGTGTTATGTGTATATACAAATGTAGAACATTTGAATTTGGAGCTTCGCTGATTGAAAACGTGCTATTTTCAATTCTCTCGAAGATAAAAGGACAAAGTTCAGAAGTGGGTGGTTTTAGCTTTTAAATTGCAAATTTGACGATTATTAAATTTTATTTAAATTAGATTTATAAATAATAAGAATAACGATGAAAATATAATTACTATTGAAAAATATAAATTAATTATTAAACTATAATTAAGTATAATCAAAACAAAATGTTTTTATAATTAACCACAAAGAGAAAGTGTTTTAATTTCCTACATAAATTTAAGGAGTTACATACGTCCAGAATTTACAAAAAAAAAATTTATTTTTGTTACAGATTATCATTCTCTATAGTTTTAGACGTATTTCTGTTTAATTCGAATCTACAAATTCTCCATAGATCGAAAGTTAAAGGAAAAATATTAACATGTACTTTAAATTGCAAGGGATCAGAAAAAAGAGAAAGAAAATTAATCGAAATTACTTTTGGGTACACAGTCATTCAAATCCACGTGTTTAAAATTTTTAAAATTATAAGGAAAATTTCTTGCAAGATTTAAATGGGTGGTTTATGGTTTTCTGTAAGCTTTGTAAAACAATGCTTAATTTGTCATAAAATCTTTAATAGAGTTTAAAGTTCCTATTAAGGTAGGTGCTCTCCTTTTTTGTAGCCATACCTGCCGTCTTTCTCTCTTTACAGGATGAATGTCAAATCGTTGGTGAAAGCTCTCGCTCTTTTTTGTCATCTAGGGCCTAATGTGATGATACTGGTCAGTTCCGTTTTGACCTTCTTACAGTCTACATCGGGTGTGTTTTCAAGTGCAATTTCCCGACAGTTCATATTTATTAATTTTCCAATTTGTATCTGTACTGTCTATAACGGGTGAACAAATGTGACGTATTCTAAACTTGTAATAAGAATAAACTATTCTTCGTTAAATATAAAAGTGTTGTGAATTTTTGTAAAATAGCATCAAACACTTTTAATAGCAACCAGAGGAAGAAGTTAAAAGCCAAAAAAATCTTGTTTTGATGATGTGTCTATAACGGGTGAACAAATGTGACGTATTCTAAACTTGTAATAAGAATAAACTATTCTTCGTTAAATATAAAAGTGCTGTAAATTTTGGTGAAATATCATCAAGCACTTTTAATAGCAACCGGAAAAAGAAGTTGAAAGTCAGAAAGAAATTTTGTTTTGATGAAGGGGTTTCTCAAGTAAAGGATTGACTAATTTATTTAAAGAATAATCCTAATGGAGGATTAAGAAAAATTTATTAAGAAGAAGAACAGAGGATCGTACAATCATTTTATATTCTTCTTTTATTATTCTTTATTATCCTTGATTTTGCTTTTATTTTCTTAAAATTTCACATTAGCATCTTTACTGTATTATTTTTGTTATATAAAATGGATTTTTTTCAAAAACTTGAATAAAAGAATCTTTTTGACGTTGTTGGAAGAAAAATAATTATGTTTACTTCCAGTTGTGAGGGGATTGAAGATTCAGAAGTATTTTCTTATTCGTAGGTTGCACAACCCATATCTGTGCTAACAAAGCAGAAATAGTTTAAAGTATTGTCTTTACAATTTCCCCGTTAGATTGATACATATCCAGATCTTTAAATTTAAAAAAACATTAATCCCTTTGTAAGTTTCACACAATATGTTCTGAAGAGAACTACTGCTGTTAGCATTTGAAGTCGATTTAAAGGAGATATACCTGAACTATTAAATGAAGCTGGATTTAGAATATCGCAAGAATCCAGATAACTTTGGTAAGTTGTGGAATAAAAATTGACTTGAGTCACGTCTTTGACATTGACTTAACGAGTAAAGTTGTAGAATAAAAATTGCCTAGTCTCACATTCTTCACTTTATCGTGAGGCAGCAAAACTGGTACAAAGAATTAAGAGTTAAGGCAATGAGGGAGACGTGAGACTGAAAAATTCATATTTTACAACTTACTCATTAGATAAAAAAAATTTTATATACTGTGACTTGGGAAATAATTGGCCCTTACAATAATCTCTCTAATAATTTGTTCCTCTTTTGGCGTTTTTCAAAATGTGATCAAAAACTGTTTAAGGTTGGTTTAATATTAATTAGTTTCAAAGCAAGCTTTTTTTGTAGACCTATGCCTGATTCAGAATCAGTTTCTCGATTATGAAGGATTAAATGGTGGAGTTGGTATTCCAAATTATTTTTTTCTTTTTTATTGCTCTGTCTGAACTGTAGTGCGAATTGCTTTTCGATTTTGTTTGAGCTACTGATGAGTAGAACAATTTGGTTTTTAAAATTAAAATTTAATTTAAAAATAATCAAAACGTAAAAAGTCCCACAGTTAGGAAAAGAGAAGAACCTAATAAATGGTTTACCTAAAATGTGCACGTATAAAAATATCAATTCACTGATGTTACGACTATCACATGGCCTATAACAAGTTCACCGATCGGATTGTCTTTGACCTTAACTTTAAAGTTTTCCAACAAAATATGTTTGTATAGTTATGAATTCACATGGCTGATATATTAAAGTCGCAATTTTATATAAAATTACATCAAATAGAGCTAGAAAAATAACTCGGTAAAATATTTTTGTAAAATTAATTTTCAACTTTTAGCTCTTTTTAAAAAAATAAACCCTAATTTCTATTCTACCACTGTCTTTTTCCTTCTACTTTGTCGGTAAATGTTTGACGCAAATAGCGAGAAATAGTTTCGATTTCCTCTCTCAAATGTAAATAGTGACCCACTACGTGGAACAATTTTTCTAACGATGAGAAAATTGGAATGGAAAAAGGTTTTGAGTGCAATTTAACGGGTTTTTATACCAAACGGAGACACATATAAAGTTAATTAAGCTCTTAAATGAAATTATTTTAAAAACTGAATGCTTTATCGTCGTACAAAAATCCTTGATTTAAAACATTTCATTGTAGGTTTGAACTTTATTCTTTTGGAAAATAAGATTTCCTGAAACGTCTAATAAAAATATTTATCTTGCTCTTTGAAATCCACAGCTTTGAACTTGGATTTCTTGCAAACTGTGACTTTTTGGATTTAAACATTCATGACTGCTCGTTTAATTTTATTGACAAGTAATTTTAATTCTGATGTTCCTGCTAATTGTAGAATCTAATGAAAATGGAATAAATTTGAAAACATTAAATATTGGAGAAAATTTTGTCCTTGATATAACATACTATTTCTACATTTCATAAATCACTTTCTTTTGAAAATAAGGACACTTGTGTTTGAGCAACGAAACGTAATTTTCCATGTAGAGAAAATGGAATAGTAAAATCATTACTGGAAGCTCAAGAGCATCTGCGAGTTACATTCAAACTTTGTTTTCTCTCTTATTTTGACAGTAACTTTTGTCAAGCTTAAAATAATTAAAACAGAAAAATAATTAATTTCAAATTTATTATATATAGACACTCAATTCATATTATTTTTTTAAAAAGATGATTATCCACTGTTTTTAATTCTGTCTCTGATTTCTCAAACAACTTCTCTCTAGATGCAAATCTAGGTTGGATTTCGTGAATCTGACCTGTATTCTCGATTGTCTATTTACGTAATTAATTTCTGGATATAACTTTAGGCACTAAAATGTCTGACTGCAAACATTTGCTTCTTCTTTTTAATTAAGAATATTAACTGAAAGTTATTTCTGACTTGACAGTTCTCTAATTAACGGAAAAGTAACTTTGCAATTTTCGATTGCATTAACATTATCTCGAAAAAGCATTAATAATCTTCTGAATCTTAAAATGGATAAAGAAATGAAAAAATTATTTTTTTCTAATTTCTCATTTTTTCCTTTTGTGTCTTAGCGACCTGTTTTATTATGCCTAATAACTTATGTCTTTAGTTTTGATTTTTATGCCTCGTGGTTTACTTTTGATGATATTTCACAAAAATTCACAGCACTTTTATTGTTAACGAAGGATAGTTACAAATTCAGAATACGTCACATTTGTTCACCCGTTATAGATACAAATTGGAGAAGCAGTAAATATAAATCGTCTGAAAATGCACTTGAAAACCCGCCCTATGTGGACTGTATAAAGACCAAAGTGGATCTGAAGGATCACATCAGGCCCTAGCTGACTGACAAAAGGGAGGGAGAGCTCCCACTAACGATCAGAGCTCCATCCTGTAGAGAGAGAAAGAGAGCAGGCGTGGTCACAGGAGAAGGGAAACCTCACCTTAATAGGAACTTTAAACTCTATTAAATATTTTATGACAGATTAAGTATTGTTTCAAATTGCTTACAGAAAGCCATAAACCACTCATTTAAATCTTGCAAGAAATTTTCCTTATAACTTTAAACACTTTAAATAAAAGTGTTTAAAATTATAAGTAGGATTTCTCGCATGATTTAAATGGGTTGTTTATAATCTGTCATAAAATCTCTAATTGAGTTAAGGTTCCTATTGGGGTGAGTTCTCCCCTGCTCTGTGGCCATGCCTGTCCTCTTTCTCTCTCTACAAGATGGAGCTTGGATCGTTGGTGGGAGTTCTCCCACCCTTTTGGTCACTCAGCGAGGGCCTGATGTGATGGCAGCAGTTCAGTTCCGTTACAACTTTTATACAGTCCACATCGGACGCGTCTACCCGTGAATTTTCAGACGGTTTCTCGACCGGTTCTTTTAATTTGTGACAGTGCCGAGTATACAATTGTGACTTATTCTGGTAATTGAAATCAATAAATTATAATTTGATTGAACTAATAGTGCTGTGAGTTTTTTAAAAAAAAATTAAAAAAAAAGCCTTATGCCATTTTTCTTATACCTTAAGACTTAAACCTTAGCCTTAATCCCACGCTTAAAGTCTTTACTATAAAGTTTTATGACTAATCTAATACTTCTACACAAAGCTTAAGTTTTTTTACCTAAGGATCGATAAAAGTGTTTTGGTCCTAGACCATTAACCTCTGAAAGACAAATGAAAAAAATTAAAAGAAATTATTTTGCATATTAAATGTGAAATTACATTTTAGAGAAAAATAAAATTGTTCCATCATGATAAAGTGGGGTGTTGAAGGGCTTAATAAAAATGAAAGTGACACTATATTTCCTTTCGAAGTTTCATGGGCGCTGAATCGATTTATTCAAGATAATGTGGCAAAAGCTTTGCGTCTATAAGAAAAAAACTTTTATTCGAGCTTGCATGTAGATACTTGAGCTTGATATACAATGCCTATAGAAGTACATTAACCCATTTGAAGTCAACGTTCTCGCCTAACGGTCATTTTTCTCACTTTTCCTTCTCCATTGCAGCTTGATTGCCAGGAAAATAACTTTAACCACCTTACGTTTATACCAAGCATAATCCAGAGAAAAAGAAAGCAATTAAAAATTATGAAGGTGCAAGTTTTAAATTATAGCGTTAGAATATAGTCAAGAATTTAAATTTACCGCACTTGTTTTATTTCGATCTCAATTAACATACTTTAAATGCACCATTTTGCTAATGTGGTTTCTTATTTATTCCAAACAACTTTCCAGTATTCTCTTCACGGACAGTAATAATTAAATAGAAAATTCAAAGACTAACGCACTGTCCAGTTTACCAAAAAAAATAAAAAAAATTTTAAGAATAATTTATCGGTTATTATTTAATTATAAAAGATAAATCTCTTTTTCATTTATTATTTTACCACTTTGTATTCAAATTTAGTAAAAAATATTTTTAAAAATAAATAATAACATTTTAACAAGCAAATGTAAATATATTAAAATCTGAGTATAGTCAACGTTAGTGGCTTTAATCTTCAAAGAGGACTGGAATTCCGGTTACGTATTCAGAAATAAAATCAGTGACCTATAACATGTGATTTCTATCCTGGAGAGGAACATGGATCAAAAACAGTGGACTGTTTTTATTATAGGTCACTGAATATCTCTAATGCACTTCATAATTGTGAAAGTAAGGTAAAATAAAATATGACTGACACGCAATCAAAAAAATAAACAGAAACGTATTCAAATTTAGGTATGCAGGTGGAATAAAATTTTAAAATCATATTTTCCATCAAAACTTGAAATTCAACTCCACTTGTTATGGAAAATCAAATTTTTTTCTCAAAAATTTTTTTTTGCAGCACGGCGGGTCACCCTAAATTTTTTGTTTTTTCTGTATAATTAAAGTATGCCTTATTCTATTAAACAAATAGTATTTCTCAAACACGTATCATCAATACCAATGTTAGTTTGAGAGATAAAAATTACTAAATGTCAAAAATTTTCCTTTTTTTAAATTCGTGTCGGAATTTTATTTTGAAAATTAAAAAAAGAAAAATCTAAAATTAATATTAAACTTTTTTTTCAATTTAAAAGAATAATTACAATTATAAAATTCTAATAAAATTTGTATGTACAAAGCTTTATTTAAAAAAAGCACAGAAGCATTTATATTGGGAGTTATTTTCTATTTATTGACGCTCTAGTTGTCGAGAATCTTCAAAAAGTAAATCAGCTTAGACGTCTCCTCGCTAAGTCCGACAAGAGCGTTAACTCGGAAAGTTTAGCTAATTCAACTTTGTTTAATACCATATAAACTTTCGATTTCGGTAAAAGGATACAGAAACCTAATTTTGTCTTATACACAAAACTTGCGTTGTCTAGAGAATTTAAAGACTTCTTCGTGTGACCCTTACATATTATATAGGTACGTTTTCTCAACTAGAAAATGAAAATTTCAAGAAACCTTCCGGAACGTGCATACTCATAACACGTATGGAAATTAGTGGTCTACCCTCCTCGTGTATTTGAAGCAACTTATTAAACTTTTTTTTCGGAAAGAAAGAAGACATAAAATATTTGTTTAAGAAGGTTTAATTTATTCACATAATCTCAAACTAAAATGAGGTTTGTAAATCGAAAAACTAAGAGCAAATTATTTCCAAAAAATAATTTTCTTTATTTTTCATTGTAAGTAAGATATTGTTTTAGAAGTAGGAATTTTCAAGGCAGACCTTGGCTAATTAAAAAACTGCAGAGTTTACAAGATTGAAAGCCCCGGAGCAGAGAAAATCAACCAGTGACTTTGGACACAAAGCGAAATGTAAATTTTCATTCCATTGAGATGTGACTCTCATCGACGCTGCGATAGCTTCAATCACATTAAATTCAAATTATTTGAGAACCTCGAGGGTATTTTGCCAATTACAATTCAAGATTCTACGATGCTAAACATTCCAATCGCTTTATCATTATGGCACGAAATTCCGAACTAATATTTGAATTTGATATTACTTTAAAGTGTATTTTGACCTAGAAGTCACAGTTATTAATCAATTTGTTCACATAATGTCATATGCGTCAAAATTTATAATTAAAATAGATTGAAAAAATGTTAAAAAAACGTTTGGTGGGATTTCACAAAATGTCACAGCACTTTTAGTTTCGCGTAATAAAGTTTATTTTTATTACAATTATACAATACGTCACATTTGTACACCCATCATGAACACAATAGAGCAATTTTTTATATAGTATATATAAACTTTTTTAAACTCGAACAAAAATCAAAGTGTAAAGATTCTCAGAAATAAAAATAGAACAGAAAATTTCCCATCGGAATAAAAAATATGTTTTTAAAATTTATAACGAAGCTAACGGCGAAGAGAATAATTTTGGAATAAGCTTCTCATGCCGGGAGTCTTGACTTTTATAGTAACGATAAGAGGGGACACTGGGGACTTTTGCGAGAAGGGATGCGTGGCTCTACGCGCTGTCTATTGGCAGAAACTGTAGAGCTCCGCCTATAAGTCAAAGCGTCTACCAATAAGAAGCGCGTGGAGCCGCTCTAGCGCTTATAAGAAGGGAGATTCGTTGCACGGGAGCTCATTCTAAAGCTAACTACTGTTCAGTTCACGTCGTTTATTTTTAAATTTTTCAGAAATTTAAATTATTTGACAGGCTCATTTAAATTTTTGTTTACAAATAAATGTCTTTTGGTATAGAATATTATTATTTTCTCGTATGAAGATACATTCTGTTATAGTCTAATTTTTTTGTTATAGGTGGTTTGTTAATCTAAAATAAAGACTTAAAAGTAGAAAGATATCCCCACTACCACTCTAAAATTTAATACACCAAATTTTCAATATTTTTTAACTGAGCGCGTTTTTTAAGAAATACAATTTTGCGTTTAGGTTAGACGAAATTAAAATAATGTCTTTTAATGTCTCTCTCTTATCTTTATTTAATTCGAATTTCAATGCCAATTGAATTTTATAATTTTAATATTTAAAAAGATTACAAAACAAAGATTTTCCTGATGAAGTGGAAAGTATCAAACATTTATTTTTTAAAAGGAGAAATTCATTTAACTTTTGACGCAATAAGGTTTTAAATTGCTCACTTGAAAGTATCGAAGACACGTCTCGAATTCTAATAAATCATGTTTTAAACGAGCCGCTATCTACAGGTGAAATGCAAAACTTACAGTTTCGTGTCTCACGATTTCAAGTCAATATTCGATCTAACCAGCTAATAAATATGAAAATCAGCGATCGAATTTTTTTTTATTTTGCAACTGCAACGAGAGGGCTCTGATTAGATTCTTACTAGGTCGAAGGAAGGGACTGGCAATTTCTTCACGTACGCGTATAAATCATCGTGCATCGCGTGTCACTGTTGGTTAAATTACAGCACCCTTGAGGAAACTACATACCACGCCTAAAACCGCGAATGGAATTTTTATTAGCTTAAAACACTTTGAAGGGTGGTGAAGACAAGAATATGAAATGGAAACGGGAAAATGCCAAAGCCCATTTATAATATGTGTGGTCTGAAACTTGTCAATAGATTAGTGCTTCTTAAAGGAAACAACTACGTTCCAATTGACTTAATTTATAATTGAACTATGTTCTAATTCATCCAATTTCCAATTGACTTAATTTTAAATTGATTCAATTTTTAATTCGTCCAAGTATTAATTAATCCAATTTCTAATTGAACTTATTTCCAATTAAAATAATTTCCAATTGATCCAATTGCCAATTGAACTGATTCACAATTAATGTACCTTCCAATTGACAATTGAACTAATTTTTGACTACATTTTGACTACATTACAAAATTTGCATTTGTTTGTAAAAAGGTCTGCCAAAAATCCAATTTTCACTTTTTTTTTTCTTCGTCCAAATTCTAGTTTTAGTCTTTACTAAAACACGAATTTTTTTTCACTTCAGATGATCCTGTCATGAGTTCTACTGTCAACGCGGACGCACGTTTTTCGAGGTGTCACCGGAAATGACTTCAAAATGGCGGAGTTATGAATATTTTCCTTTGAAAATTTCAGAAATTCTGTTTCAAATATATATCTTTAAGACAGTAAAAAGTTTGAATAAAATATTTTATTTTTTATATAAAAAAAATTGTTGAAAATAGACCTTTTTCCCCCGAGTAAACCCATGTAACCCCTTAATTAAAATTTTAACTCATTCACATTGAAATTTATCCAAATTTTTGTTTATAAATTGACATTTTAATATCTGCATTTTAACTTAATCAAATTTAAATTTGTCTAATTCTTATTGATCTCAATTTTAAATTTTAACCAACTTAAACTAAAATGTTTAATTTACAATTATTTGGTCAATAATCTTGAAATAATATAAGATCACCAGTGATACAAGTTGAGTATGGTCAGACGCAAGGCAAAGAAACACTTTCCTCTTTTCTGTTAATTAAATAATAATAATCTCCGTAAACACCTGAAGTTGTTAGTATGTATTTATATTTATTCATCTTTTTCTGTCCACGTTTTTCCCTGTTATCTTATTTTATGCTGGTTTTTAAATGCCATTTGTGTAAAAAAAAAGTTTGGAAAAATACTTTAAAAATTTATTATGGTTTTTGAAGAAGTTTAAAATATGTACACATGCAATTAATTTCCTAAATTTTTAGTTATTATCTCAATTTAGATTATTGGCATCAATTATCCATTATATAACGATTTTTAAATTATTTTCTTTTGCTTAAAAATAAATTCTGCAATTTTTCTTGATTTTCATCAATTTATAATAATATTCATTATTTTGTCATTACTTTTAAAAATTTCAATTAATTGTCCGATATTGCAATTATTTTCATCAATTTTCGTTATTTCTGCGATTTTTTAATTATTCTCTTTAATTAAAATTTTTTAAGTAATTTTGTAATAATTATTTTTTTTAAAACATATACTCTATGATTTTTTCAGTTATTTCTCTCAACTTTTATTAAATAATTTCAATTTTTCATATTTAAATTATTTTCATTATAATTTAATTTTCTTTCTGAATCTTAAATTATTTTCAGCATATTTCAATTATTTTTTTCAGTTTTGAATTAATTTTATCACTTTTCAATTATTTTCACGATTGTTAATTATTATTCTCCTTTTATAAAATCACTTTTTAAGATTTTAAAGTATTTTTTTAAAATTTAAATTTTTTTCTTCAATTTTTAATTATTTTTATTTGTTTTCTTAATTTCCAAATTTTTTTTATTATTTATTGTAAATTTCAATTATTTTTAGCTTTCTTCAATTTTTTTCTACAATTTTTATTTATTCTTATATTTTTTAATTATTTTCTAGAATCTTAATGTAGTTTCAATTATTCTTTTTCTTTAAAAAAAATTTGTAATTTTTTAACTTAAATCTTATTATTTTTTACAACTTACCATTGTTTGTATCATATTTCAAATAGTTTCTTCAAGTTTCAAATTTTAAAATTATTTTTCAATTATTTTCTAAAATTTATTACCTTCAATTTTCAATTTGTTTTAGATTTTCCTAAATTTTAAAGTATTTATCTGAAATTTCAATTACTTCATTTAATTTTCAATTAATTTTTAGGATCTTCAAGTAGATTTCTCAAATTTCAAATATTTTTTTTATTTAAAAAAAAATTTTGTGTTTTCACTGAAATGTCATTATTTTTTCAACTTATCATTGTTCGTATCATACTTCCATTATTTTTTTCAAGTTCGAAATTTTAAAATCAAATTTCAATTATTTTCTTCTATTTTAAATTATTTTCAGTTATTTTCATAATTTAAAAAAAAAATTTATTTATTATCTTAAATTTCAAATTATTTCAGATTTCTTCAATTATTTTTTTCAATTTTTAATTGTTCTTATTCTTTTGAATTAATTTCTAATTTTTTTTAAGTATTTTTCTGAAATATTAATTATTTTTGTCTATTTTACAAAAAATGCTGCACTTTTTCAACTATTTATTTCAAATTTTATTGATTTATTTCAATTTCCAAATTTCATTGTTTTATTATATTTTAACTATTTTCTTCAAGTTTTTAATTTTAAAATAATTTTTCAATCATTTCCTCTAATTTTTAACTATTTTCTTCATTTTTTTCAATGAATTTCTAAGAGTTGCAAGTATTTTTCTAAAATTCCGTAATTTTTTCAGTAATTTCTCTCAAATTTCAATTATTTATTATTATTTTTAATTTTTTAAAAATGCTGTATTTTTTCAATTAAATATTTTAAATTACGTTTATTTATTTCAATTTTGAATAATTTTTATTATTTTTCAATTATTTTCTGCAATTTCTAATTATTTTTAAAGTTTCTCTCTAAGTCCTAAATTAACACTTTTTAAAAGTTTTTTTTGTGCTGGTTTTTAATTATTATTTGTGTAAAAAAAAGTTTCGAAAAATTCTTTAAAAATTTATTATGGTTTTTGAAGAAGTTTAAAATATATACACATGCAATTAATTTCCTAAATTTTCAGTTATTATCTTAAATTTAGATTATTGTCATCAATTTTCCATTATATAACGATTTTTTAATTATTTTCTTCTGCTTAAAAATAAATTCTGCAATTTTTTCTTGATTTTCATCAATTTATAATTATATTCATTATTTTTTCATAACTTTTAAAAATTTCAATTATTTATCCGATATTGCAATTATTTTCATCAATTTTCGTTATTTTTGCGATTTTTTTATTAGTCTCTTTAATTAAAATTTTTTAAGTAATTTTGTAATTATTCTTTTTTTTAACATACACTCTATGATTTTTTTAGTTATTTCTCTCAACTTTTATTAAATGTTTTTAATTCTTCATATTTAAATTATTTTTATCATAATTAAACTTTCTTTCCCAATCTTAAATTATTTTCATCATAATATAATTTTCTGTTTCAATTTTAAATTATTTCCAGAATATTTCAATTATTTTTTACAACTTTGGATTAATTTTATCATTTTTCAATTATTTTTCTCGATTGTTAATTATTATTCTCATTTTCTAAAATTATTTTCTAAGACTTTTAAATATTTTTCTGCAAATTCAAATATTTTCTTCCATTTCTAATTTTTTTCATTTATTATCAGAATTTCAAATTTTTTTTTATTAATTATCGTAAATTTCAATTATTTTTAGCTTTCTTCCAGAATTTCTTCCAATTTTTAGTTTTTCTCATTTTAAAAACTTAATTTCTAAAACTTTTTTAAGTAGTTTTCTCAAATTTCTATTATTTTCTTGAATTTTTAATTATTTTTCTTTGTTTTCATAATTTCCAAAAAATTTTATTAATTAGAGTAGATTTCAATTATTTTTAGCGTTCTTCAATTTTTTTCTACAATTTTTAGTTATTCTCATTTTCTAAAATTATTTTCTAAGATTTTTAAGAATTTTTCTAAAATTTCAATTGTTTTCTTCAATTATTATTATTATTTTTTTTGGTCATAATTTCAAAATTTGTTTATTAATTATCGTAAATTTCAATTACTTTTCGCTTATTTCTTCAATTCTTTTCTCCAATTTTTATTTATTTTCTTTTTTTTTAATTGATTTCTAAGATCTTCATGTATTTTTTCAAATTTCAATTATTTTTTTCTTTTTTTAAAAAAAATTCTGTAGTTGTTTCAATTATCACACTTAAATGTCATTTATTTTTTACAACTTATCATTGTTTGTATCATATTTTAATTATTTTCGTCAAGTTTTAAAATTTAAAAACATTTTTTAATTATTTTCCAAAATTTATTTCCTTCAATTTTCAATTCTTTACATTTGTTTCATAATTTCAAAAATTTTTAATTATTTATCTGACTTTTCAATTAATGCATTATTTATATTATTTTTTATATAATTTTCTTCATTTTTCAATTACTTTCGTTCTTTTTCTCGTTCTTTTGTATAATTGCCAAAAAGTTTTTACTTATTTCTCTTTAATTAAAACTTGCTCTATTCAATTTTAAATTATTTTTATCTTTTTTCATTTATTTTCTCTAATTTTTAATTATTTTCTTTTATTTCAATAAACTTCTGGAAATTTTAAGTATTTTTCTTAAATTTTGTTTAACTTTCTTTTATTTAAAATATTTTTTTTGTAGTTTGTTTAATTATTTTCTCAAAGTTTAATTTATTTATCTTAATTTTTAACCATTTTTTTTTTTAATTTTCAATTATTTTCTATAATTCTTCATTATTCAATTTTGTCTTAATTTACTTTTAAGATTCTCAAGTATTTTTCTTAAACTTTAATTATTTTCTTCTTGTTTAAAACATTTTTATGATTGTTTAAAATTACTTTCCTTAATTTGTAATTAATTTCATTTTTTTTTAAATTAATTTGCAAATTTTGCAATTATTTTGTTTAATTTCAATTATTTTTTGCAATTCTTATTAATTCTAAAATATTACAAATTTTGTTCTAAATAAATATTTTTGTTATTTATAGGTATTAATTGATTTTTAAATATTATATTTAAAATATTTATTTCTTCTTATTAGATAAATAGTATTTACCGATTTCTTATATTTATTATTGTATTTTATAATTTTTAAAATGTACGAAAAACTAATCGCGCGCTCGCGCGCGTTTTATTTCGCTAGTAATTAATAATTTACTTCAAAAATAGAAAGCGATTAATTTCTCGTAAATCAAAAAATGCTTAAACTTGTGAGAAAGAAAATCTCAGAAGAATTTTTTTGTCTTTGTTTATCCGAGATGTGGGAGTTGTAAAAAAAAAATTAGAAGAGAATTATTTGTGTAATTAGAAGAAATGCCACGAAAATTTGATATGTTTGGACTCAGTGGAAAAAAACGTTTTACCACAGACAAAAAAATATGCCGAATGAACAAAAAGTAAACTAGCATGGCAAGTTGTTTTTTGCTGTTCCAGCAGACCTTTCTTCCCTTTTCTTTTCTGTAAGGGGCGTTCTGCACCAATTCGACCATCGATTTTCCGCCCCTCATCACATTTCTCTGTATTTCTCAGAAAACCCGGAACTTTTGGCGAAACCTTTTCCTAATTGCGGTCTTATACTTTGAAATATATACATATATATATATATATATATATATATATACATATATATCGAAAGATTGTATCTTTCATTCTAAGACAATACACCTTATTATCTCGAAATGAAGACTTTATTATCCCTAATGTGTGACTTTTCAAAGTTTTCCTCTAAAAATGTCTCATTATTAAAAAAAAAAAAAAAAAAAAAAGTTATAAAATGAAGTTTGTACTGTGTATATATAAGAAAACAACGAGAATTTCTCTCCAGGCTGTAAAGAATTCAGTGAAAAATCTGTAGCCGATTTTATGCAAATATTTGAAATTTTTAATATAAAGTATTTTGTCGAATATCTTGGAAAAACATTTAAGAGGGAAAAAGGCTTGAAATAAATGTGTATACTCCACGAAAAAATCCAATATCCTCTTCGCGAAAAAAAAAACTAAATAAGCTTTGAAAGCATTTTCTTGGCAAAATATTAAGACTGAGTTTTAAGAATTTTGTGAATATTTTTTTTAATAGGTGATAATTAATTCTAAATTGCGAGAATATGTAAATTTTAATAAATTAATCACCACCATTGCAATCATTGTAATTATAATTTTTATAATTTTAATATTTCCCCAAAAAAAATTTTTTAATTATGAAAAATACGGAAACATAATCTGTGCTCTTTGAAATTCTATTCCTTTCACATTTTTTCATTGCATAAAACATTCAGTTATATGAAATTTCAGAGACTTGGAGATAAATTTAATTATAAATTTAAAAAGTGGAAAAAATGTTCTGCTAAGAAAGAAAAACATTCGTTCATTAAATGATAATAAAGACTAGAATTCATTAAAAATAAATTGAATATTTAAAATAAATTAAAACATTGTATGATTAAAGTTTAGATTTAATTAAAAGTAGCCTTAATGACAACTTCGTCTGTGAGGCATTACAATTATTGTTATACAACAAATTTGGGGATTTAAAAAAGTTAATTACCGGAATGTAAAAAATAAACTAGTTTGACTACAGGTTAAAAATTTTTTTTTTAAATAAGCAACTTTTCAAAAAATGAAAATTTAATAAATATTTTTTGAATGGTTATTTTTAAAAATCCTTGTGTCTGATTCTAGATTTTAGTAGTAAAAATATAGCCACACTAAATTTTATTTAAATCCGTTAAAGCGTTCTCGAGTTATCTTGTTCAAAAAAAGTAAATCCACACACACACCCACACACATATATATACATATATACATCCGGATATTTGATCAGAAACTCATGTAACACATTTTTAGATAAAGGAAAGTAAATTTGAAGCTTTTTCAAAAGTTTGTGAATTCGTACGAATACAAAGCTTCCTCTATGAGGAAGCAAAAAAACCAGAAAAATAAAAAAAACAAAAAAAATAAATAAATAACCAGAAAATAATTAAAAATAGCTAACAAAGGAAAAAATATTTCTACAAAGTTAAGTAGTAAAAGAAGTATGAGAAAATAAAGAAATAAGAGAATAAAACTAAAAAATGTAGAAAAATAATTATAAATTAAAAAAATTGCTGGAAAGTTAAAAAATAACTGAAAACTGACAAAAATAACGAGAAATTAATAAATTTCCTGTATTTGTAGAAAAATAATTCTAAATTAAAAAAGTTACTAGAAAGTTAAAAAATAACTAAAAACTGTCGAGAATAACGAGAAATTTATAAATTCCTTGTATTTACTCTAAAAAAAAATCTAAAAAAATGGACAAAAAGAATAAACAAAAACACTTACTTATAACAATATCTAAATAATAGAAAATTACAAAGAAATTAGAATAATAGAAAAAAGTAAAAAAATATTTAGATATTTAAAAAAAACTAGAAAATAGAAGAATATAAATAATGGCGGCGACTTGTAAATTTTTGCCATCTGCACATTTGATATTGACCGGCGGGGGGGGGGGGGGGATAATTAAAAATTGAAAAACTTAATTGCAAATGCTGACAATAATAATTGAAAATTGAAGAAAATTACTACAATTTGAGAAAAATATTTTAAAATCTAGGAAATTAATTAAAGAATATTTAAATTAGTTAAAAATTCGAGAAAATATTTGCAAACTAATAAAAATAATAAAAATTAAAGAATTGAATTTCAAATTTAGGGAAATAATTGAAAAATAATGAAACTCATTGAAGAAAATTTTTGAAAAATAATAAAAATAGTTGAAATTTGTAGATATTAATTACAATTTTAGAAAAATAGTTTAAAAAAAAATACAGGATATTTATGATGCAAAAGAAAGTACCTAATTACAAAATGATTTCAAGAATTTTAAATTCAGGAAAATAATTACAACATTCTAGAAATAATCGAAAATTCGTTGAAGAAAATAATGGAAATTTGAGGTAAATAATTGAAATTTTCGGAGTTAATCGAAAAATATTCAAAATAATATAAAAATGGTAAAAATCATTGCAAATAAAAAAAAAATTGACGAAGTAATTGAAATTTGAGAAAAATAATTGAAGAATGATTAAAACATTAAAAACTGGATGCAATTACTTAAAATTAAAAAAAAGTATTTTTAATATAAGATAAATAAAGATAAAGATAATTATAAAGATAATTGAAAGTTTAGGGATTTAATTCAGGAATAGTCAAAATAATTCAAAATCGAAGAAAATGATTGCAAATGATAACAAGAATAATTGAAAATTGAAGAAAATTATTAAAATTTAAGAAAAATATTTTAGAATATAGGAAATTAATTGAAGAATAATAAAAATAATAAAAAATTTGAGAAAATATTTGAAAAGTAATAAAATAATTAAAAATTGAAGAAAGTAATGTAAATTTGTCAGAAATTATTGAGAAAATTACAACATAAAATTGTAATAAAAGAAAATAATTGCAAAATGATGAAAATCATTGTAAATTGAAAAAATAACTGGAATTAGAGATAAATAATAAAAAAAATTAGAAATTGAATTAAAAACTAATTGAAAATGACAAAAAGTAATTGAAAAATGATAGAAATAATTGAAATTTGAAGAAAGTAATTGAAATTTGAGATAAACAATTGAACTGTTTCGAATTAATCAATATTCAAAATAATATACAATTTGTGAAAATCATTGCAAATTAAAGAAAAAAATAATTAAAAATTGACGAAGTAATTGAAATTTGAGAAAAAGAATTGAAGAACGATAAAAAATTTGAAAAGTGGATAAAGTAACTTAGATTTGAGATAATAAATACAAATTTAGGAAATTACTTAGAAAATAATTAGTATATTTAATGGAGAAAATAATTCAAAAAATATAAAATATAAAAGAAAATGAAAATTTAAAATGAGATAAATAATTGAAAATTTAGGAATTTAATTGAGGAATGAAGTTTGAGAATAATTTGAAACTGAAAAAATTAATTTTATGATAACAATAATAATTGAAAATTGAAGAAAACTATTAAAATTTGAGAAAAATATTTTAGATTATAGGAAATTAATTGAAAAATCGTGAAAATAATAAAAAAATCAAGAAAAATTTTTGGAAAGTAATAAAAACAATTAAAAATTAAAGAAAATAATTTTAGTTTGGTAAAAATAATTGAAACAATTACAAGATTTATTTAGAATAAAAGAAAATAATTGCTGAATGATGAAAATAATTGTAAATTAAAAAAATAACTGGAATTCGAGATAAATTATAAAAAAAAATTAAAAAATTAATCAAAAAATAATTGAAAATGACGAAAAGTAATTGAAGATTAATTGAGAAATAAATTTAATAAAAAAAACTGATACTAAATTGAAGAAAATACTAAAAATTTCTAAAAAATAATTGAAAAAAATTCAGAATATTTTTGAGATAAACAAGACTACAATTACAATTATTTGTAATAATTCTTCGAATTTCAATTAATTTGAAATTTCATTGATTTAAAATTTAATTAATCTACATTGAAAATAATAATTTTATAAATATTTTAAAATTTCTAAATTTTTAACAATTCTTTTCTATTATAATTTCATTATTATTTGCTACAATTTTCATCTATTTTTATTATTTTTCAAAAATTTTCTTCAATTTCTAATGACTTTCATTATTTTTTAATTTTCCCCCTAAAGTTAAATAACAGTTAAATAATAGTTTTATTTAAATAAAACTTTTTCGTTTTTAATTATTTCCTTTAATATCAAATTAGTTTAATTATTTATTAATTAATTTTCAATTTCTTACGTGAAATACATCAGAAATGACATCAGAAATAATATAATCAAAGGTTGTCCCTTATTCACCTTTTTTCCCATATTTTAAAATTTTGCAACTATTTCCCCTATTTTAAAGAATTGTCCCCTATTTCTCCTTTTTCTAATTTTTAATATTAAAGTTTACAGTTATAGCCAAAATTTTTAGCAGTTCAATATAAAGAAAAAAATTGTATAAAACCCCAGCTCAATTAATTTATATTAACCTGTATCAGCAATCGATAGAAAATCCCCATTAAAAATACATGGCGAAAAATAAACTTTTAAAAAAAAAATCCCAACTTTTTTAATTTATAAGATAAAAATATTTTAGGTCATAAATTTCTTCATTTTTAGACATATTTTAAGATATTATGTTTAAAGAAATTAAATTTTTAAAATGTCGGATGTTATAAAAAATATGTAGAATTAATACATTGCAAAATGTGCATTTTTTATTACATAAATATTATAGGAAATTCAACAAGTCTTAATTAGAGATTTTTGAGGTCGCAAATCAAGATTCCAATGTCAAAAATTAATTTCTCAAAATTTTGAATATAGATACATTCAAAATTTTGACTTTCCATTTATATTGACATATATTTTTAAATTTATTACATAAATTTTCATTTATTTTTGTAATATTTCAAGTATTTTCTTAAAATTTCAATTATGTTTTTAATCGTTATTTTATTGTCAGAAGTACTTAAATTTTCTACATAAATTTCAATTTAGTTTTGTTATTTTATAATTATTTTCTTCAAATTTCAATTACTTTTGTCATTATTTAATTATTTTTGCCATTTTCCAATTATTTTCTTTATATTTTTATTATTTTTGACATTTTAAAATTATTTTGAACAAATTTCAATAATTTTATTCAATTTTGTACATTGTAAAGAAATTAAAAAAATTTTACACCAGTTTTAAATAAATTTCTTCAAATTTCAATCATTTTCTTCATCCTTTTTATTATTCTCATAAATTTATTCAATTTTTACAATTTTTTCAATTATTTTTTGAATTATTTCTACAAATTTTAATTACTTTCCTTATATTTAAATTTTATGACATTTTTGAACTATTGCCTTCAAATTTCAATTTTTTTCTTCAGACTTAAATTAATTTCTTAAAATTTTAATTATTTTCCTCACATTTTCAATATATTTTTTTTAATTGTTCAATTATTGTCTATACATTTTTAATTTTTAAACCAGCTTTCAATTATTTATCTCATTATTCAGTTAGTTTCTTAAAATTTCAATTTTTTCTTCACTTTTTTTAAGTATTGTCTTCAAATTTTTAATTTTTTACACTTTTTTCAATAATTGTCTACAAATTTTAATTTCTTTTCTCATATTTAATTTTGTTGTTGACATTTTTGAATTATTCTTTTTAAATTTTAATTACTTTCCTTAAACTTCTAATATTTTTTTCAATTTTTTAATAATTATTGTCTATAAATTATTAATTCTTTAAATCAGTTATCAATTATTTTTGTCATTTCTCAATTATTTTTTTCAAACTACAATTATTTTTGTCACTATTCAAATATTTTTTACATTTTGGAATTATTTTCTTTAAATGTCATTTTTTTCAATCTTTTTATTATTGTTGTCTATAAATTTTTAATTTTTTACAATTTTTTCAATTATTTTTTCAATTGTTTCTACAAATTTCAATTGCTTTCCTTATATTTAAATTTTATGACATTTTTTAATTATTGCCTTCAAATTTCAATTTTTTTCTTCAGACTTAAATTAATTTCTTAAAATTTCAATTATTTTCCTCAAATTTTCAATATATTTTTTTCAATTGTTCAATTATTGTCTATACATTTTTAATTTTTTAACCAGCTTTCAATTATTTATCTCATTATTCAATTAGTTTCTTAATATTTTAATTGTTTCGGCAATTTTTCAAGTATTGTCTTCAAATTTATAATTTTTTACACTTTTTTCAATTATTTTCTACAAATTTCAATTTCTTTCCTCATATTTAATTTCTTTTTGACATTTTTGAATTATTCTCTTTAAATTTTAATTATTTTCTTCAAACGTCAATTAATATCTTTCACTTTTAATTATTTTCCTCAAACTTCTAATATTTTTTTCAATTTTGCAATAATTATTGTCTATAAATTTTTAATTCTTTACATCAGTTATCAATTATTTTTGTCATTTTTCAATTATTTTTTTCAAGCTACAATTATTTTTGTCATTATTCAAATATTTTTCACATTTTGGAATCATTTTCTTTAAATGTCATTTTCTTCAATCTTGTTATTATTGTTGTCTATAAATTTTTAATTTTTACACTAGCTTTTAATTATTTATGACATTATACAATTAGTTTCTTTACGTTTCAATTATGTCATTAATTTTTCAATTAATGTGATACATTTTTTATTGTTTATTTCATTTTTTTAATTATATTTCTCATTAACTTTTTTTCAAAATTTCAGCTTTTTTTGTAATTTTTCAACTGTTTTCTACATATTTTCTACATATGTAAATTTTTTTTATCATTTTTTAAATTATTTTCTTTTAAGTATAAATCATTATTTTTCATCAAATTTTACATATTTTTGTCATTCTTCAATTATTTTCTTGTAATTACAAGTATTCTTTACATTTTTCAATTATTTTCTTTAAATATCAATTATTTTCTTTTAAATTAAAAATTTTTGTCTTCATTTCTTGATTTTTAATTAATTTTCCAATTAGTTTTCTCATTTAACAAAATTTTTTTTCCAAATTTGATATTTGGGAGCCCTGATTAATTATTTGCCCGCTGGCGGGCCCCAAATTAATATCAGTAATATTTTGTTTATAATTGCAAATTATTGTTTATTCACTTTTTTCCTGTTATGTCCCCTTTTTTTGAAAAAATTCGCACCTATTAACTTTTTTCACTTTTCCTGTGATCCCTGAACTTATAGCAATTTTTCCATTCTTAACTTTTTACCCTCGAAACATAAGTACCTTAACTAAAATTCTCCAAATTGTTTAAAATTTTCAAAAATTTGTTATTAAAAAAAATGGAGACAAACAGGCTCCGGATTTGAATTCAGTCTCCAAAAATTGTTTAAAAATTCAAGGTCCTGTTCCATGATTAAGGGCATGTGATGGAGAATGACGTCACGAGTATAGGCAAAATTTGTCCGTAAACTTTCTCTTAAAATAATAAATATTTTGACACTAAACTTTGTAGAATTACTTAAAATATCATTAAGAAGGTCTCTCAGACCCAAGTTTGTCTAATTTTTTCCTTATAGTTAACTTTTTAAAAAATTACCTGATTTTCGGAAAATCAAAAAAATTAGTTTTAAGACAAAATTTAGACAAATTTGGGTCTAAGAGACCTTCTTAATGATATTTTAAGTAACTCTACAAAGTTTGGTGTCAAAATATTTATTATTTTAAAAGAAAGTTGATGGACAAATTTTGCCTACTCCCGTGACGTCATTCTCCATCACATGCCCTAAAATTTTGCGTTCCTGTGTTGTAATAATAGATTTATTAAAATATAATGAAGTGACTTTATCAATGGAGTAAAATTCAATTATCGTTCCTCACACGAGATCAGGCGCGATATGAAAACAATGTCAAATTCTGCAGGTTAGTTAATCAATGCTTTTCCATAGGGCTATGAGGTGAAAGGTGAATATATTGTTTAAACTGGTCCAGATGAAACTTGCATCATGGAAATCCGAGTTGATTGTCAAAGTAGGTAATTTTGCCAGGGTGGCTGGTCTGCGATAATAATCAATTGATTCAAATGTGCTATCAGTGCCAATCAAAGTGGACTCGTGTGCACAAGACTCGTGCAATACAGAACAATGAAAGGCGAATTTCAATATTCGATATGAAAATGAAAAGCGCCAGTCTAAAGGGTGAGAAATAGAAATGAGTTTTCAAGTTAATATCAGCGTCGAAAATGAAAGAACAATTCAAAGGAATCGAAGCGGAATGACCTTATTGCCTAGTTGCGAGAGAATCCTGCAGTCGTCGTTTCATCCAGTTACCACAATTTCATCGAGAAAGAGAAAGATAGATATCCGGTGAATCCAGCAGCCTTTAACCCTCGTTCGATGGATTTGATTTATACCGAGTCGCTACCGCTCACAGAAGTAAAAACGCCTGATCGTAAATCTTGGAAAACACCTCTTATCATCAGTAGATTGCGCCAATGAATTACACTTCTCACTTCTATATCATATATACCATATTTTCTTTCCCGATAACCAAAATAAACCAATCTCTTTATAAAAAAAAAAAAAGATACCAACTATCCCTCTTTATTATCTTCTTATGTCTTTTTTATAGATGTATATTAGTTTGTGCCAGAGGGTAATTTAGACTAAATTCCAACAGTATATTACCACTCAATATATGACTCACTATGTCAAAAAAAAAAAAATACCCTCTATTTTTTGTTTTGAAATTAAAAAATATTTAGAGGAAATATTGAAAACATTATTATGCTAGATCGTAAAAGTGTTTATACGGAACGAAAGAGGTTTGAAAATTTGTTTACAAAAGTTATTGCAAAATGAAAATTTTAAACACTTTTTAAATAAAAGCTTATACTTTTTAAATGAGTTTTTCAATTTAAGTGCACCTTGGATAGAATCAAAAGGCATAAAACAAACTTCCACTTACAGTTCAAAAAATTTATTTTTTTCGATATTTGTTTATAAACAATTAATTTTTTTTCAATGTTCTGGACCTTTTAAATAAAATTAAAATGATATTAAAATACACTTATAACTCTGAGAAATCGAAATCCGAATTTCTCATGGAATGTCCTAAAAAAATAATTGCTCGTCAATTTTCTCAATGAATTTTGCTTGCTTAGAGTTTTCAGTGTATTTTCCCGATTTTTAAAAGATCCAGAACATTTGAAGAAACTAATTGTTTATAAACAATTTATAAACAAATTATTAATTTTAATTTGATTTAATTTATTTTCATTGACTTAATCTAATTTTTGTATATTATAATTGTATTACAGACTCGACTTTTTACATAATAAACATTATACTTGAATTGTCCTGAAGAGGAAGTGATATGGACTTCGAAACGTCGACATTTTGAACATCTAAATAAATAAATTTGTATTTTTGTCTGAAGCTATCGTTTTTTCTCATAAATAATTTATACTATCTCAAACGTTAAGTTATTTATATATGTACATTTATATTCTTATCTGTATGTATATATTTTCAAATTATTAAATTTATTTGTTATTAGTAATTGTTTACATTTGTCTTCAATAATTGCATAATTGAGAAAAAGTGTAACCCTGAGGTTTAACTTAATAAAAAGGTACAACTAAACAACAATAATTTGTTTAAAGGTAAAATTTTGTTTTTTAGTATGTTTTTAATAATTGGTAAAATATATCTATCTTGATAACTTGCAAATTTCAGAAAAGATTGCAACTCTGTTGTTCAGTTTGATAAAACTTAAAATTACACAATAATAATTTTTTT
Organism: Ganaspis brasiliensis; assembly: GCA_037103525.1. NCBI lineage: Eukaryota > Metazoa > Arthropoda > Insecta > Hymenoptera > Figitidae > Ganaspis > Ganaspis brasiliensis. The sequence continues at coordinate 294,568 of JAZKLR010000327.1, read as the reverse complement.
AAACAATCGGTCTAATGGTTATTTTTAGTTTGTTGTTAGTAATTGGTTTCATTCGTCTTCAATAATTACATAATTGAAAAAAATTGCAACTCTGTCACTTACTTTGATAAAAAGTTGAAATTAAACAATAATAATTTGTTTAAACAATTAATAGAATGTTTAATGTATACGAATGTTCGATTAAAAAAAATGTAATTTTTAATCTGTTATTAGCGATTAGAAACATGTAATTTAAACAGTTGCAAATTGAGAAAAAATTGCAACTCTGTAGTTCAATTTGATAAAAAGTTGAAATTGAACAATAATAATTTGTTTAAACAATCGATAGAATTGTTATTTTTACTTTTCTGTTAGTAACTGGATAAATTCGTCTTAAAATTGCAGAATGGAAAAAAAGTTGATATTCTGTAATTTAATTTGATAAAAAGTGAACATTAAACAATCATTATTTGTTTAAACAATATTTAGAATTTTGATTTTTAGTCTGTTATTAGCAAATCGTAACATCTAACTTAAACAGTAGCAAAATGGAGAAACAGTTACAACACTGTAGTTTAATTTGATAAAAGTTGAAATTAAACAATAATTATTTTTTTAAACAATCGGTCAAATAGTTATTTTTAGATTATTGTTAGTAATTGGTTACATTTGTCTTCAATAATTACATAATTGAGAAAAAGTTGCAACCCTGTGACTTAATTTGATAAAAAGTTGAAATTAAACAATAATAATTTGTTTAAACAATTAATAGAATGTTTAATAAATATGAATGGTTGATTAAAAAAAATGTAATTTTTAATCTGTTATTAGCGATTAGAAACATGTAATTTAAACAGTTGCAAATTGAGAAAAAATTGCAACTCTGTAGTTCAATTTGATAAAAAGTTGAAATTAAACAATAATAATTTGTTTAAACAATCGATAGAATTGTTATTTTTAGTTTTTCTGTTAGTAACTGGATAAATTCGTCTTAAAAATTGCAGAATGGAGAAAAAGTTGCAATTCTGTAATTTAATTTGATAAAAAGTGAACATTAAACAATCATTATTTGTTTAAACAATATTTAGAATTTTGATTTTTAGTCTGTTATTAGCAAATCGTAACATTTAACTTAAACAGTTGCAAAATGGAGATACAGTTACAAAACTGTAGTTTAATTTGATAAAAGTTTAAATTAAACAATAATAATTTTTTTAAACAATCAAATGGTTATTTTTAGTTTATTGTTGGTAATTGGTTACATTCGTCTTCAATAATTACATAATTGAGAAAAAGTTGCAACCCTGTGACTTAATTTGATAAAAAGTTAGAATTAAACAATAATGCCTAAATTTTTTAAACAATCGATAGAATTGTTATTTTTAGTTTTCTGTTAGTAACTGGATAAATTTGTCTTAAAAATTGCAGAATAAAGAAAAAGTTGCAATTCTGTGATTTATTTTGGTAAAAAGTGAACATTAAACAATCATTATTTGTTTAAACAATATTTAGAATTTTATTTTTAGTCTGTTATTAGCAAATCGTAACATCTAACTTAAACAATTGCAAAATGGAGAAACAGTTACAACACTGTAGTTTAATTTGATAAAAGTTGAAATTAAACAATAATAATTTTTTTAAACAATCGGTCCAATGGTTATTTTTAGTTTATTGTTAGTAATTGGTTACGATCGTCTTAAAAATTGCAAAATTGAGAAAAAGATGTAACCCTGTGATTAAATTCGATAAATAATTGAAATTAAACTATAATAATTTGTTTAAACAATTAATGGAAATTTGATTTTGAGTATCTTTTTAATAATTAGTAACATCTAGCTGGAAAAGTTGCGAATTTAAAAAAAATTGCAACTCTGTTGTTTAATTTAATAAACAATAATAATTTGTTTAAAGGTAGAATTTTGTTTTTTAGTATGTTTTAAATAATTGGTAACATATAGCTTGATAACTTGCAAATTTTAGAAAAGATTGCAACTCTGTAGTTTAATTTCCTAAAACTTAAAATTAAACAATAATAATTTTTTTAAACAATCGCTCTAATGGTTATTTTCAGTTTGTTATTAGTAATTTGTTACATTCGTCTTCAATAATTGTATCATTGAGAAAAATATGCAACCCTGTGACTTAATTTGATAAAAAGTTGAAATTAAACAATAATAATTTGTTTAAACAATTTATAGAATGTTTAATAAATATGAATGTTTAATTAATAAAATTTTGATTTTTAGTCTCTTATTAGCGATTAGAAACATGTAACTTTAACAGTTGCAAATTGAAAAAAAATTGCAACTCTGCAGTTTAATTTGATAAAAAGTTGAAATTAAACAATAATATTTTTTTTAAACAATCGGTCCAATGGTTATTTTTAGTTTGTTGTTAGTAATTGGTTACATGCCTCTTCAAAAATTGCAAAATTGAGAAAAAATTGCAACCCTGTTACTTAATTTGATTAAACAATAATTATTTGTTTAAACAATTAATAGATTTTTTAATGGCTTAAATTTTTAATATCTTGCAATTAAACAATAATTATGGAAATCAGATTAAATTCTGTTACAATTATAAATTGGAATTCTGTTTAAGTTTTTATTGAAAACATGCTAAATTATAACAATTTATTTTATTTCCATTCCTGTACCTAAGAGTAAATAATAGGAAGATAAAAATCTAACTTTTCCACTAGTGACGAAAGTAATAATTTTTCCCACTAGTGAAATAAAAAGTCATTTTTATACATTTACTTCTGCTTTGTATTTATATTATATACTCAATGTTAAGTATTTTTGAAAGAAATTATAAAATTAATAATAATACTGAAAAAACAATTTATTTTGTAAAAAGATTAAGAACTCACCATATCTCTGCATTGTTGGCTCCCATTACCCCGCTGTGGTTGCCGCTACCAAAACTTCGGACCTGTGTAGGAAAAAATAATAAAATATATTAAAATATATTTTTAAAAATAAAAACTTGTTTTTGGGTCGGGTAAATGTTCTGATAAAACATGTGGGGGATTTTTGGTTTATATTCTTCTAAGCGTTTATTAAAAGACGAGAGATGTGAAAATAGTAATTTTTCCCACTAGTGACGAAAAAGGAATTTTTGTCTTTTTTGCTAAATGTAGAAAATGGTTATTATTTTTGCTAGTAATGAAAATTTTAATTTTTCCAAATAGTGACCTAAATAGCCATTTTCCTCTCTAGTAAAAAATGAAATTTTTTCCATTAGTAAAAAAAAATAATCATTATCTCCCTATAAATTCTTTAATTTTTATCCATAAATAGTAAAATTATATATTAAAATAATAGTTTTAAAATTCCCATTAATATTTTTTTTATAAAATTTGTTTTCCCTACTTCGACGAAATTCTATTATATCAGGGATCACAGTGGTTACTTCGTTCAATTTTAGGTGAAAAAGGGGATTTCGATTTTCAAAAAAGGGGATTTTTTTTAATAAAAAGGGGATTTTGAAAATAAAGAAAAAAGGGTTATATTAATAATTCAAGTTTTCTTTTACAAAATTTTATTGTTTCTTTTTTTCAAAACAGTTTTATTAATTAATTTAGTCATTTTTTGTTCAATTTGTTTATAAAAGTTTCAAAAGAAAGAGCACTTGTGGAAATACAAAAATTTATCTTTTACTAGGTTATCTGTTCAATGACGAGAAGATGGTTATTGCAATTAAATATTTTTAAAAATAATTTCTAACTTCAAATGGTTTTTTAAATTATTTATTTAATAATTAGATTTTAAGCAGGAAACATAAAAAAAATAAAGGAAAATAACTACAAATTTTGGAAAATAATTTAAAATTGATAAATAATAATTCCAAATTATATAGAAAATTAATGCAGAACTTCAGAAATAATTAAAAATTCAAGATAATAATTGAAATATAAATGATGAGAATAATTAAAAACTGAAGAAAATAATTGAAAAAAGATAAAAATAATGGTAAATTAAAAGAAATATTAAAAATTTAAGCAATTCATTAAAAAATAATGAACATAATTAAAAATTGGAAAAAAAACAATTAAAAAAGGTTATAAAACTAATCAAAATTAAAAGGAAGAGTTCAAATTTGAGATAAATAATTGAAGATTTAATAAATCAATTTAAAAAATTAAAAATTGTTTCTATAATTGCAAAATTATAGAAACAACTGAAAATTTAAGACAATAATTGAAAATTGACAAAATTAATCTAAAAATGATAAGAATAATTGAATCAAGAATTAAGAAAAATAATTGAAAATTTAGGAATCTAATTAAAAAATAATTAAGGTAATTTAAAATCGAAGTAATTAATGAGAAAGTTATAAAACTAATTAAACATTGAAAACAAAGGATTGAAATTTAAGATTAATAAATGACGATTAAGTAAATCAAACTGAAAATAATTTTAAAAATTAAAAATTGAAGACAGTAATTTAAAATTAAGAAAATATTTGAAAATAAAAGAAAACAATCGAAATTTGAGAAGAGTAATTTTAAAAAATTACAGAATATTTATTTATTTATTAATTTTTTTAATTTATTAATTTATTTTATGTATATCAAATTAAAAGAAATAATGGAAAAATAACAAAAATAATGAAAATTTTTTTAAAATAATTGAAATTTGAGATAAAAAATTCAAAATAAAGAAAATTCTTTACAAAATACCGAAAGTAATTGTAAATTTGAAAAAAATAATTCTAAAATTGATTAAAAATGTTTTTAATCAATTGAAATTTGAAATAAATGATTAAAGGTTTATTACATCAGTTAAAAAATAATTTTAAAAATTACAATTTGTAGAAAAAGAATGGCAAAATTATAGAAATTACAAAATACCGAAAATAATTGTAAATTTGAAAAAAATAATTGAAAAATTCTAAAATTTATTAACAATTTATTTAATTAATTAAAGCTTGAAATAAATAATTAAAGGTTTAGTAAATCAGTTAAAAAATAATTGAAAAATTGATAATTTGGAGAAAAAAATGGAAAAATTAAGAAATTGAAGATAATAATTTAAAAATGACGGAAATATTTGAAAAATAGTACAAATGTCTGAAATTTGAGATAAATAAATAAAAAATGTAGAAAGTGTATGAAAAAATACTTTTCAAAACTATAAATTGCAGAAAATATTCTCAAAGTTATAGAAATAATTGAAAGTTTAAGAAAATAAATAGAATTTATGAAAAATAAGTGATAAAATTACAAAACATTTTTGAAATTTAATATAATAACTGAAAAATGATAAACACAGTGAAAAAATAATGAAAAAAATTAGAATGTAAAAAAATAATTGCAAGTTTTGGAAATTAATTGAAAAATAAAAAAAAAAAGGTTAATAAGTAGAAAAACATCATTTAATTTGAATAAAATAATTTAAATTTGATGAAAATAATTGACAGTTTATGAAATTAGTCAAATAATAATTCAAATAAGTATGAATGGAAGGAAAAAATTAAGAAATAATGATAATGATAATTTGTAAATTGAAGAAAAAAATTGGAATCTGAGATGAAGGATTGGAAATTCAGGAAGTCTATTGAGATATAATTTAATAAATGAAAAATTGGGGAAAATAATTTAAAAATGATAGAAATAATTGAAGATTGAAAAAATAATAAAAATTTAAAAAATATTGAAAATAATTTAAAATTTCTAGATACCTTGACTTTAATTATACTTTCGTGATAAGTAGGGGATTTTAGGGTAAAATTTTCTAAATTGGGGACTTTTAGGGACCAATCGCAAAATAGGGGACATTTAGGGGAAATAGGGGACGGCCTGTGAAACCTGCTTTTATTGTATTTTTATATTTTCTAATTCAAAACAATTATGTTTTGTTTAAAATAAGTAAATATATTTCATAAACAATTTTTTTATCCAATAAAATAAATTTGATGTATTTCAGCAAGAATACATGGTTTTATTTTATGATGCAAAACTAGTAATATTTGTTTAATACAAGTAAAAAATATTTAATAAAAAAATTTTTTATCCAATAAATTAATTTGATTTAATTAATTAAATATTAGGTGATTCTTCTAAAAAAAAAGGGGGATTAGGTGAAAAAGGGGAGAAACTGTGATCCCTGTTATCTTAGTGTATTTTTAAAATAAAGATGAGTTTTTTAAAATTAATTTTATGTTTACAATATACAGAATAAACAGTTAAGGCTTAAATTTAAGAAAGAAGGTGAGTTTACCAGGACCTGACAACGTTTGTGATTTATTTTTAAATTTGGTAATTTAAACGAAATAGAGACTCTTTATTTTTTCAGGCTCGTTTCAAGAAGCTCTTTCAAACAGTTCTAGTGAGTTAGAAAAATAAACCTGTTTTATCGTAAGGCACACACAGTTGAATCAAATATCGATCCTATTTTAGGAAATGCTTTTCAAAGTAATATCTAGGAAATGTACAATATTTACAATTCATCTAGTGCAGTTGGAGTGGCTATGAATTTATTTCTCATAGATGCGAACTAGGAATCGATTTGCGTGATTCCCCTCAGGATATGCGTGTGTTTCAGCTTTTACTCGTATCGCGGTCGATGTCAAGATATGTCTTATTTTCTATTGCGGTCTATATTTATACCTACAAATAAAACAACTTCACCACTTTTTATTATTCTTGAAAAGTGTATTTATATTTAATTCATTGATTGACAATCAAAGTTTATTTTTGACTTTCATCACTACAATTTTCCGTGTTCTAAATATACCGTGATATTACCTCATTTGTTAATTAATTATTCATGCTTTTTCCATTTTGGTATTATATTAAAAAAATTTTTCACGCTGAACAAATAATAGAGTTATATTTAGGGTATAGGAAAAACAAGGAGAAGTGTATTTTTTCATTTTTTTTATTATTTTCAATAGGTTTTAGATTACTTTGTATGGAAATTAATAATAGTGTGCAAATAGAGAATTTCTAATGAGATAAAGAATTTAAATTTTGGTGGGAGTTGTATTTTTTAGTCTAGAAACCACCTGTTAAATTTGAGCTAAATTTGTGTACCGTCGCCAAAAAATGGAATTCTCGGCGTGGAATGACCCCATAATGAACAATTAATTATTTTACTATTTAGTACATTTTCAAAATTTCTTTTACCAAAGACTACGCTATCTAGAGAAAAAATTGATGTTTTAGTTTCAATTTTTTTAAAAAGTAATTTTAAACAATTTAATTTCTGATTAAAATTAATCAATTTAAACTAATTAGGAGACTTTTTTTTAAGAGATAGAAACTTGAATTTGTGATGGGACTTATATTTTTTAAGCTAGAAACCACCTGTTAAATTTGAGCTAAATTTGTGTACTGTCACCAAAAAATTGATTTCTTGGCGTGGAATTCCCTCGTAATAACAATTACAAAAAAATAAAAAAAATTATTTCCCCTATAGCAAATAATTGAAAAAAAATCGTTAAACACTTTGCTAAAAATTAAAACTATTTTCTCCCCGTGTATAAACAAGAGTATTAAAAAAAAATTGAAATCTTATCATTTCAATTCCACAAAGAAAAATTTATAAATCACAAAAAATTATCATTAGTTATTTATCACATTTCCAATTTCTAGACTGAAACTTTTGTTAAAGACTGTAACCAATTTCTTATTGATTTTGATTATTTTTATTCACGAATAAACCACCTATTTCTAATGACAAAGTAATTAGATAATTTCAGGTTATTTTCAACCCCAGAAATCAATATTAATATCTTTCTTTTAATTTCTTGTTTTCTTTTGAATTTCTTATTTTCTCTTCAATTTCTGACCCTTTACTAAATATTGATTTCTTATTTTCTATTTTTATTTACCATATTTTGATCAACTTAGGGCAGTATTTTTTTCGTGTTTGTAGTTGAGTAACTATCTTGAATGCGAATTTTTTTCCTTGAAAAGTATTCATTAAATTTCGATTGGTGGATTTTAAAAATAATGAAATACTTTTAACTTGATGAAAATTTAAGTAAGATTGACATCTCTAATGAAACTGTGAATGTAGTGAGAAATAGAAGAGGGAAGTAATGAAAAAAAGGACGCGTATTCGTTTCTGTTGTCATAGCAGTCTGTGCTACTTAATGACAATTTCAATATTTTTGTATTTTACATTTTTCATATCCTTTTCGTTTATAGCCAGGTCGCATTTTATTATTTATAACAAAGCCACATAAAAAAAAAATTTTCTTTTTGACCAAGACACTACACTAGAGCATTCCTACTTATTTTTTTTCACTGAATCCGAATCCTAAGTCAGAATTGCTAGATTGGTTCAAACATTTGAGAAAATTAAAAAAAAATTAAAAACGCAAATCAAAACCAAAAAAAATTTTTTCTTTTTTTTTCGAAACACTATAGTCCTGTATTGCTACGTATTTTTCTCCGCTAAATTCGAATCTGAAATCAGATTTACCAGATTGGCCAACATTTTTTAGATAATCTCAAAAAATTTCTGAAAAACCCGAAAAAAAACAAAAAAAAATTTTTTTTATCCGGGACAATATGCTAGTGTTTTTCTACGTATTTTTCTGCTCTGAATCCGAATCCGAAGTCAGAATAACCAAATTGGCCAACACTTTTTAGATAATCTTAAAACATTTCTGAAAAACCCAAAAAAAATCAAAAAAAATTTTTTTTTGTCCGGGACAATATGCTAGTGTTTTTCTACGTATTTTTCTGCTCTGAATCCGAATCCGAAGTCAGAATAACCAAATTGGCCAACATTTTTTAGATAATCTCAAAAAACTATTTAAAAACACGAAAAAAAAAATTTTTTTTAGATTATCTTAAAAATTTGATCCAATTTGGTTATTCTGACTTCGGATTCGGATTCAGAGCAGATAAATACGTAGAAAAACACTAGCATATTGTCATAGTAAAAAAAAAAATTTTTTTTTGGTTTTTAATCAATTTTTTGAAATTGTGTTTTGAATTTTTTTTTAGGATTACTAGAAAGTTCAAACCAATCTAGCAATTAGAATTCGGATTCAGATTCACAGAAGAAAAATACGTAGGAAAATACGAGGACAGTGTCTCGGACAAAAATTTTTTTATTTTTTTTGTGTGCCCGTGTAATCGATACAGATAAAAAAATTTGTCAGTGCGATAATTTAATTTAATTTTTCTAAGCATTTTTTTTTTTCATTAAAATTCAAAAAAATTAGACGAGAGATTTTTAAAAAATTGTAATTGCTTTAACATTATACGAAAGAGCTGTTTGAGAATAGAGTTTAGTTAAGCAATAAACGTCAGTTTCCTTTAGAATTCAATTTCGATGGAAATTCAATATGCGTGACTATTTAAACTGGCCATTTTCCTGTATCTTAACGTGGTTGCTAACTATTGTTTAACGACGGGGCAAATTCGATACTGGCGCAAACAATTTACGAGTACAGAGTCACCAGTTTAAAATCTGCTAACTCTATCAGTAACAGCATCAGATCAAATTGACAGGATTCCAATATCTGGCACAATTTTCAATACATGAAAGCACTCTGTGTGTGTGTAATAAACTGATATTTAGTGAAGGAATGGGCGCTTTTTTAGCTCATAGTCCAATAAACAAAAATATAAGCATAATAATTCATTTAAAGTGAACACGTTTGAAATTAATTTTCCATTTTATAAATAGTCAATAATTCATATTTAAAAAGAAAAAAGTGGTACAGTGACATTAATTTTAAAAATTCTGGAACGTTTGGAAAGAATTTTGTAGAGGTTAATCAGCTGTTTGACGCAGCGCATGCGCAGTTATCTTCGGAGTTTTTGCGCACGCGCAAAGTCAAACAGCTGTTTACATTACAGATGGCCGAATCACACGGAACAAAATTTCATTCTTTATTTTTAAGTTTCCAAACCCTATCTAAATTTTTTGTATATTTTAAAATTAAAAATTGACTTTTAATTCACGAGTTAATAATTTAAATGAAATCTAGAAATGGGAAAGTTTATTAAAAATAAGGTAAAATTTTTCTTTATATGCTTTTTAATTTTTTATACATAAAAAGAGTTTAAATATTCAGTTTGATAAAGTTTCTAGTGAAAAAGTTATTTAAACGAAAAAAAAAACTTTAAAGTGCCTACTCGATTGTAAAAAATTGGAAGACTAAAATATTGTTTATATTACAGTGTTTCATATTCAAAAAAAGAAAAAGTTGTACAATTTGTAAAACTGATCTTAATTTTAAAAACTCTGGAACGTTTTATAGAAATGTTATAGAGGTTAATCAGCTGCTTGGCTCTGCGCATGCGCAGATGGCTTCTGACTGTTTGCGCACGCGTATTATCAAACAGCTGTTTACCCTTTAGCAATTAAGTGGTTAAAAAAAGCAATGACATCCCCAGATTTTATTTTAGCAGTAAACATTATTCACAAATAGATTAAGGGTCACTTTTTCGATCGGAAAATTTACTGAACTCAATTTTTAAATTCTTTTTGTAAAAAATATTACTTAGAAAGCTTAAATAACTTTTATTTTCTATTGCGTACTTTATTGCCAGATTTAAAGTCACATTTTTTAAAAAAATATCCTTTTTTTATTAAACGAAACAATCCACAATAAATTAAGTGAATAAAAATTTTACTTCTTGATAAGCCCTTTTTATTTCTAGTTTTTTAATTAAATTATTGACCTGTAGAATGAGAGTGAATCGTTAATGGGAATCAGTCGTTTTCCGATATCGAGTAAAAATACTCTCTTGACCGGAGATGAGGCCAAACACTTTTCTGACATAAGAAGCTTGAGTAAGCACGTATCATAGGTTGGGATCGATGCGTGATTGAATTTTTTACGCGATGCTCTTAAATTGACCGCGTAAATCGTATCTTGTATTTTTTTTCTACGTTGATAAATATTTTTTAACCCATAATCCAATAAAGAAAGGAGTAATGTTCCAATTATAATTCATGCCAATAAAATTTAACTTTTTCATAAAATATCTTCTTGACCTAGTTTTAAAATTAATACTCTCCACACATTTTTATTCATTATATTTCTCTCTATTTATCAGCCCTTATAAAATAATTCTTTTCAATATATATCGAGGTTCATCGAGACCAATAAAAGTGTGCAGAATAATTACACTTTATTACATTCTTGCTCTTTTTTTTTTAAATTAGTTTCGTAGATTCGTAAATGGTATGATAAATGTTCACATCACGATCCACTCTTGAAATTGAAATATAAAACAATTTTTGAACGCTTGAATAAATTTTAATTACATGCCATTGATGTACTAAATCATATCTCGAGGCGAAAATTTAACAATGGCTTCGTCAAACATTTTGTTTTAATAGCGGAATTTCAACAATTTGCTTTTTGTTCAGATTCCTTTATTGGGAAATGGTAATTCATTCGGAAATTTTTTCTTGCAATAAAATGTAGAATTTTATAATTAATATATTCAGGTTATTTTATAATTATAATGGGGAAAAAATTATTTATTGACTGTATAATAAAAATACATTAGTAATGACTTTTTTAAGCTCGAAAAGATTTATTTTCGGTTCAACTTCATGAATATTGTATATATTTATAACTTTTGTGATTTCGATCAGAATCTCGATTAATACATTAACATTAATCTTTTGAGAATTCATTCAATTTGCAGTTTACAATATCTTTAGAGTGATATTCGTGTGTATTTTCAAATGGTATATCGCATTTTCGAATCTGCATATATGAACCCGCACAAGTTTTAAATTACCAACTTTCAACACGTGGATAAAATCTACACGAAAAAACATCTAATACCAGGAATCTGATTTTACTCAAGTGCTTTTTATATGTCTATCAACTCTTTCTTGAATTGAGCTCGTTAACGACACGTGGGTTCATTACTCTACTTTTTTTTTCTTTTTAAATTCATTTGAATAAAGTCTATCCTTTGAAAATGTCAACAACATCGTTAGTGTTTGATTATTACAATTTTTTATTTTATATCTAGGGTAAAAAGAAATATTTTTTTTCAAAATAAGGAAAAGAATTACTTTTTGACAATGAACAGCAGGGTTGACAGTTTTCTACTAATTTGTGAAAACTAAATTCTATAAAAACCATTGTTAGGG